>JANHGB010019380.1:0-32633 GCA_026283785.1 Coracopsis vasa
TATCTTCATATGAGAGGTGCTCCAGTCCCCTGATCATCCTCGTGGCCTCCTCTGTACTTGTTCCAACAGTTCCATGTCCTTTTTATATTGAGGACACCAGAACTGCACACAATGCTCCAAGTGAGGTCTCATGAGAGCAGAGTAGAGGGGCAAGATCACTTTCTTTGACCTGCTGATTATGCTCCTTTTGATCCAGCCTCGTACACAGCTGGCTTTCTGAACATACAGAAGTACGTTCTTTTTCTTTAGGCAAGTCATCTCTCCTGTTTAAACTTCCTTATGTCAGATGATTGGCACTGGATTCAAGACACCTGTGTTTGGCTTGAATGGCAGCCTGAAAGTCTCAAGGGTCTTTTCTGAGCTTGTACCACAGGCAACGGGTCAAAATATTTACTTCAGAAAACAACCATGAAACTTCATTTACTGTCATTATTTTCTTTCTAATTAAAGCCTCATTTCAAAGCACAGTGGAAATAATGTGTCTGCTGTGGTTAATATTTAATCAGTAGTCTAGTGTGCCAACCATGTATACCTTGTAATAGCCCAGAGTCAGTGACCTGGATCCCACTGGGATGCCATATGGCTGCGTCCAGAAGACAGGAAGCCACAAATGACCTATCACAGGTTGAGTGATAGTATAAATCAATGAGGGTACTAATTATTGGGTTTGAAGAGCTGACTCATCTGCTGTGGGAGTGAGCATTATCGTAACAACCTTGAATGTTTCACATCATGATATGAGATGTGCTATTCTCAAAAAAAAAGCAAGCCAGATTCAGATTAACCATGTTTTTCTAGCCATTTACTGTTAAATAATTTAGATCCGATTCATCTGTATGTAATGCAAGCAGGATGCTTGTATTCATTCTCCAGTCCAAGGATAATATCATTAATAAATTCTGGTTTGGACCTGTTTAGTATCCAGAGCCCTGAACATCTGTATGCGAACTGCATCCTTTCTTATGCAGTCACAAGAAGGGCATTATTTCAAATCTGTTTCTGCCAATGGAACATTTCTCTCAGATTTCACAAGGACCAGGACTAGATTTTGAAATACAGAAACTGGGAAATCACTCAGGTGCACATTCAACCCTCAGTAAGAACACACACATGCCTATAATAAGGCATCTCCTGAACTACTGACAAGCCTGGATCTGTGGTTCGTATGTTCAGCAGACCTAGAAGCCTATTCAGAAGATGCACTCTGGAGAGCCTAGCATCCCCCTTTGCTGTGCTATTCCAGCAGTCCAGTACATTTTCCCAGTATGTCAGAACTCCTGATTAAAGAAAACCTCATTACTGTTTCTGACGCATTACTGATATCTCAGAAAGTAATATGTACTGAAAATCAAGGTGCACTCCAGAAAGTACAGGTTCCCACCTTCTGTAGCAGGATGTTAGGCAGATAGGATACCATCAAATATACCAAGGATGCTTGTGGAAGAGGAAGTTGTAAATAAAACTGATTTAGGCATGTCACAGTTGTGAGCAACTGCTCATCTTCTACACTAAGCTTCAAGCCAATGCTTAATTCTTTAAGCAAAGTGAAGCTGGAAACAGTTACTGCTCCTGAAGACAATTGTACGGCACAAGTTTAAGGTTCAAAGACCACACACAAAAGTCAGACTCAGAGAGCATCTCACAGGCAGATCCTTCCTTTACAGAGACTGAATATTCTTTTCCTCACGGGTAGTTGGGTAGTTTGTCTACTGCACACAGATGACTCAACTCAGCATGCAATCTCCAGCAGAAAAGAGTCGGTATAGCTTTAAATTTTACCTCCCTCTATTGCAGAACAGGTGACTAGCAAGCCTGTGTTATATCTGCTTCCTAAAATACAGATCAGGGTTTAGGTTCCCACAGTGAGCGCAGGATGAAATGAACGCTAGCGTAATACGCTACCCAAGAGATCTGGTACTGACAGCATCTCCACCGGCACCGCTGAACTGCAGAGGTACCCTGGGAGACATTCACAGGCTTGATTTCTCTTGCTCCTGACTGGAAGAGAGCAAACCTCCCTATCCCCTCCAGGGGCTGATTCCGCCCCCTCGCTCTTACGGGCCGGTAGGACCCTCATCCCCTCTCGCCTGCGGCAGCTCCTCCGTGGGTCAGAGCCGCCAGCCCTGCCCCACCTGCTCCTGGGGGATGCTCGGCTCCCCAAGAAGCCAAGCCCTGACCCAGACCAACCCAGAGCCGGTCTTTAGTCCCCTCTAGCGGCCAAAGCACCGGCACTGCGCTGAGCTGCTCCCCGTTAACTCCTGCCCGGCCCTTTGGCTGGAGGCTCGCACCCTTACCTGCGGCACGAAGCACTCCTAGGGGTGAGCCATCCAAGGACTATTCTGCTATCAGCTGGCCCATGCTGTACCAACAAAGGCTCTCCGCTCACAGCATCCACTGAGCGCAGCTAGAAAAAGATGCAGCCTCAGAGGCTTGGGTGATGTTTAATCTAAGCAATGTACTTGCTGAAAAAGCATTTGCTACCCATGGACGAGCTAAATTACAAAATTAGAAAGCAATCAGTATAATTATCAAGAAGTGAAGACGTATTCCAGGACCTACACATTTCCATGAGTGCTTCAGCCACCTAGTGCTGCTGGCTGGAATTCCTTCAGGAGACCTACCAGAAGTGGGAAGGATTCGGCATAGGACAGGCCATTTTTACTCTAGCAGAAAAGATACCTCCTTCCCTCACTTTTATTTCAGACACTAAAGACTTCAGTTCTGCAGCTGGATCCAGGCCAAACTATTAGTCTCTGTGAAAAGCAGCACTGATTTCATTGAGACTGCACTCTGGACTGAGTAGTGTGGACTAACCTTGGAACTTTCATCATTGCCAGTCATGAAGCAAATGGGCTTCCTACTCAGCCCAGCTATGGCAGCTGGAGAACCTCAGACTCCTTTTATTCCTGGCCTGGCAAGCCACAGAGAAAAACCTCAAAAACAAAACTCCTAAAGACTAAAGAAATGGAAACAAGTAAAAGGAAGCACTGTTGTTCTGAGGAAAAGAAACAATCGAAAATTGACATCTGTTTTTGGTTTGTGTCCTTTTTGCTGTTCATAGTTTAGGGAGCTGATCATCAGCAATACTATACGCAGTACTGCTGATGGTCAGAATCAGCAACACCGGGTAAAGGGTCAACATCGATACTACTCTAGTCTGAACGGGTGAAATCACTGGCAGAGAAAAGGTAGCAGACATATTTAATTTCAAGTTAGATACAGAGTCTCAAGCTTTTCTCAAGTAGACTGTTGTGGTTTTTTAAATCTAGAGAGTAAACGTAAGAATGCAGCATGCGCATATTCCCTATGTACATATCCTCTATGTACATATTCCCTATGTACATATTCTCTATGCCTTGTCACCAATGCTCTATACATAAAAAAGAAATTAAAACACTGGGGGGGGGTTGGGGAGAGAGAGTCACCTCCAGGAGTATGCATAACTCTCATTTATCCCTCAGTAAGGAAATAGATTAGTTATGGATGAAGGTGGGCAAACTACAGCATCCCAGGCACTTCTGTTTCCAACCAGGCTAAAGATTATGTGTCTGTGCGGAGTAATACAGCACAGCAGTTTTCTCCTCTCTGCATTTGGCGGGCACTTTTTCATTTTACACACTGCTCGGAAGTTGCCGCAGTGATTTCTGAAGTTCTATAACTGTGTCAGATGCTCATGTGAACGACAGCGATTTCTCTGGCTTTGTTTCTCCAGGAAACCTTCTGGCGTTGCTTTTCACAGAAACACCACTACAGAAATAGCTGCATGGCAGCAATGAGTTCAAACTCTGCCTCTTTAGGTGCAGTGAAGACAATCTTTTAACTAGCAGACTGTTATTGTTCTTACATTTCCATGTGATAAATTGCTATCATTGCTATACATTTCTATGTGATTACATTTGATTCTATCAGATTATGTGAGGCACTGATTTTACTTATCAAAAATTAAAAAAAAAAAAAAAAAAAAAGCAAAGACAACTTATTTGTCTTTTATATTTTAATGACATCTCATTTCCCAGCACCCTGTTGAGTGTTAATAGTCCATATAAAAGCTCATTCTCATTATTAAAGCATAAAAGAAGAGGGAAAAAGAGTCAGAAGGGAAAGATTGCAGCATGGTCATTGCTCTGAGTCCCGTCTCCTAAATTTACCAGGTGTTTGACCAAGCTGAATTTGATCAGCGTGTTATGTTACTGAAGGTCTACAGAGAGAAATTATTATCTCAAAGCACATTGCAAATATTGAGTGAATTCTACAGAAAGACACCCTTGTGAAGAAAGAAGAATGATTCCTTATTTAATCAACGAGGGGAAAAATGAAGCACAGAAAGGTCAAGTGACTTATCAAGGTCACACAAAAGAGGTTGATTCTGCACACAATAAAACTTGCTTTAATGTTAACAGGATGAGATTAGACCAAAGTCAGAGTTGGCATCAGATCCAGATTGTGGATTAGCAGCACTGACCTTTCCACCATGAAGGCACACTTCTTTCCAAAGCAAGAATTACTCTTGGAAGATAACTTGTCTGCTTTTCTAGCCAGATACAAATACCTCTCTGCAAGGTATCCAGGTGATCTCATCCTGCATCCTCCACATACACTGTATTAAGCAATGAAACACTTATGCCAGAGCAACACAAGCTTGTATAGAACTACATAATTAATTACTGTTGTTATTACTTGTCCAAACAGTAATGTTTCAGAGCAAACAGAACTACTTCTTCAACTCTGGTGAATAATGCTCTGTAAAGCCGGGAGAAGGGCTAGAGTATAAAACAGGAAAACAGCAAACTGTTTGGCAATGGCAATCTTTCATTCAGATCTTGCCACAAAAACTAAATTTGCATTTCAATACAACATTTGTCAAAGTAAAAGATGTTTTTTTCTTTATATATTTAAAGTGAATCACAACAGTTCATTTCAGACTGAATGAAACACTCCAAATGACCTTTATGTTTGTTCAGCCTGATTTGCTAAGAAGTTTCTGTTCTGAACCAAATTCTCACCTCCTACTTTGATTTTACAATTTGGCTGATGAACTGAAGAAAACCATTCATCACCTAATTTTATCATGATTTTACAGATGAGGAACTGAAGTCCACAGAAATCATATGAATTCTTCAAGCCAGCACAGAAAGCCTATGGCAGAGCAAGAAATTGGATCAACTCTGCCAGAGCTGTGCTAACACCATCATGTTTAGATCATCCTTTTTGTCTATGTCAGCATATCTGCAGCATTTTGTTTAGGTGCAACAGATGAATCAAACATATGAACTGAAATAAAATGGACAAAATGATGTGATAAAAATAAGTTGCTTTACCTTTGACAGCATCAACCAGATTTGGGAAGAGAGGACTGAAAGCAGAACAATCACAGTAATGGCTCTCTGCTCTATAATTTTTGCTCTCAAACAGGAAGTTTGTCTGGTTCTGTCAGACACACAAGGTACCCATGATAAGAAACATCCCACTGCTCCTGCAGCATACACCTGCCAATGTAAGCTGGTTCATGCCCAGATGGCATGGAAGAATGCACACCCCAACTGTACAAAGCCATGCACCCACCCTAAGTTCAGCTTCCTGAGCAAGAAGTACTCCCAAAGGTGCTCAGCTACCCAGATTAACAAGATCAGACTGGAACAGGTCCTTCTCCACTAGCTTTCTCTCTTACAGCTACTGCTGTTATTTCTGAATCACTTCTACTACATTCAGGTTGCTTCAGTTTCCCTCACTGTTTGAAAAGAAAAGCTTTCAGGGATTTCTTTGCAGTGGGACATGTCAGGGTTAATACTCAACAGCTGCTCCTTGCCTCATTTCGATCTGGTTAAGGTACTCAAGATTTCACTACTTGCCACACTTGTTTCAGTGAAGACAGTTATGAAACAAAAGGAGGAACATCAGTCACCTGAAAAAAACTGAGAGCTGTCTGCAAGTCTAGTGACACTGCTTGAAAAGATGGCAATGAAAACCAAATATACCTCAAATTCACCAGCTATACAGATGCTGCTTAAGAATACTACAAAGCATTATGTGAACTACTGCTCCCTTCCCAGTTCTGTTTTCAGCAAACATTTAATTTGCAGAGCTATAGCTCTGGATAATGTGTTATTATGTTGGTTGTTCTTATTTAGGAATAGATCCAAATCACAGCATTTGAAGCCAGCATCAGCATAACCTGAAAAATCAGGTGTGCTTGTAGGAGCAATGGTTTAGATCAACATTTTTTTTCAAGTTCCTTTATCCTCACCTATATTTTAACCATGAAGGGAATCTTTTACCAGCTTCAGGGTTCAGAAGTGCTTGGACCTCAGAATGGGAATTCAAAGCTTGCAAGGGACTCTGGGCAGTGCCAAAATTCTGCACTCTCAAAAATCATGGTGAACTCCTGCAGCACGATTTCTCACAGCAGTGTTGTCTCAAGTGGCTGAGCAACTAAAAGGGAATCATAAGTTCCCATTTGGGTACATCAGTGCAGCTCCTTTTCATCATACACGCAGCATCAGAAAGCTTTAAGCCATGTGCAAGCCACCTCCCTTGCACTTGCTCACAAAGACAAGTCCCTCTACCAAGAGCAAATGGATGTTCATCGAGGAGAATAAGCAGGGAAGAAATCACAAAGTAAAACGTGAGAAGAGCACGAAAGCAAACAAAGGGAATGAAGGAGTGAGAAAGCTACTGCACCTGTGCTGCAGGGAGGTGTTCCCAGCCCAAGGTGTGTTATTTCAAGGTGATGCAATACAAAGATCAGGCCAAAGATGGAGGCAGTGCCCAGGTCAGGCTGGAAAAGGAGAGTGTCTTGAAGGGCTCAGTAGAAAGAAAAGCCTGGAGCAAATTGTTAACTATGGCAATTGTCAGCAGCTCACAACTGATGACAGGGTAAGGAGGGAAAAAAGAGGGGGAGCAGTGTTGAAAAGCAATGTGTCCATATTGGTAACTAAGCTTTCACCCTTTTTTCACCCTTTGTATTTAGAAATACAAAAAGCTATATTTTGGGGTTCTCCTCTAAGGATATGATAGAGAAAGAAGGCTGCAACAGATGAATCAAACAGATGAACTGAGATTTACAGCCTGTTCTTATGCATACTTGTTGGGTACCTAACAGTGACCAAAATAAAAACCTATAGAGGAAAACCACTATAACCACTACAGTTACCTACTAGAATTAAAAAAAAGCAAAACCAAAACCAAACAAAAACCAAAACAAAACCCCACAAACCATACCAGTCCTAGAATCAACTATCACCTTTTGACCTGGTCATAACCCTTACCACTACTTTATCCAGACAGCCTCATTAACAAAAGAGAGACATTGTTACATTTACCATACTTCTTGGGCAGAGTCCAAACTATCATACCTTGCTCTTAAGATGAAGGGAAGTTGTCTGCTATTCCTTCTGTTTCCCCGTTTCCAAAGGTGGTGTTTCTCCTTCTGCAGCCAGGCTGGTTTTCCTGACCATATACAGAGTTGCCAGCTGGTTATGATTATTCTAACGGTTTCATGACTAAAAGGCTTCAGCTGCTGCCTACCAGAATATAAATGAGACCCAACCCTGAAAATCCACCTGCAAATAATTAGCTTTTTGCATTAGTAAATCCACTGAAATAAGTTCATGAGTAGCCCCATTTTAGCATTCAGAGAACTGAAACACAAGCAAGGAAGCATTAAGTCAAATGCACCTTTGGGTTAGTTGTCTGTATAGGCAAGCAAAAAAATACCTGCAAAACAAGCCTGAAAGTCTCTTTTGCTATTATTAGCAAGACAAAACCCACTGAAGTAGCCAACTGCACCTTCTGAGTGCACAGACCTTAGTATTAAAAGGAAGGAAGGTGTGACCCTAACAACATCAATAATCTGATCAGTAAGAAATAAAGTGGTTGTTACAGCCTTAAAATTTACTAAAATCCTGCTGATCTACCATTCGTTACAGATTTTTACTCCTCACTACACCAGCTCATGCCACTCCATGCAAGAGGGCAACAGAGACAGTATATGGAGAAGCACAGATAACACAAATTAACTTAGTGCAATGGAGAAGAGGGGGCTTGAGGTGGAAACAGGGAATCTAGTTCCAGAATCTGATCAAACTTTATTATTTGAAAACCTTGCATATATATTCTCTATATAACATGCTATATGCAGACAGGGTGTAGTTTTAAATTACATCAAGCCCACAAAGGCCCCCCCTAAAATTATAAGAAAATACAGTTTTTCAGGTGCCAGCAAAACATTATTTATGGCCCCGTAGGAACTGTGACAGCTTAATTACAGGTACAAACAATATCTCCTGTAGAAACCAGCTTACACACAGGACAGATACTCAAAAGGACCAGAGCTAAAGCTGAATGAGTAACTTCTAGGTCAGACATTTCTAGTACTTGATTCTGCAACCTAAATAACATTCTTCAGATGCAAGAGATTTTATATGACAATTAATGATGTAGGAATTACTATCATTATTGCATTATTGTTGTTTCAGGAGGGTTTTTCAGAATTCAGCCTCTGAAGATGAAGTGTAACTTTTGTTTTGTAGTTTCTTTCATGCAAACTATGTCCCCAAAATGTCAGAGTTAACTGAACTGTCACAGTCAACTGAGCTGTAGAGATCATAACAAAGGGAAAGAGAAATAAGGCAGCATAGGCAATGGGGAAAAATAACCCAACTCCTAACTATTTTCACTTGAGTTAGAAAGGACATAAAAAGACCATGCAGTGACAGAGGTGAATATTCTAACAACTTCTTTAAATAAATGTGTTTTACTATGTATTGAGCCCTAATAGTGTAAGATAACAACATGTAAGTGGGCCCATAATAGCCTAGGGAGAAACAAGATAGTAAAGGATGGGAAAACAGGAATCCTGACAGTGCATCACTGAGCCACTCTGTTGGTGTCTGCCGGGCTCCAGATAAAACAACTGTAACAGTATCTGCTCTTTTCAGCCTGCTTTGTTATTTGACACATAGATAGAGCCTTATAATTATCACAGTATTGATACATTGCTCTTTACTACCTTGCGTTCACAACTGTTGAGTAGCATTAAAAAAGCACAAGCAAAAACGTAAGAGAGGTGAAGTTGCTGACAAGTCAAATAAAAAGCTCCCCCCAGCCCCAAGTACTTTTTTTAAAAAATGATAATAATTTTTAAAAAAATCAAATCAATAAAAGCCCCCGCCAGGATTCTGGAGGAAGACCTGGCACATACTGGTTTAGTAATGCAAGTGCTGCAATAAAGAGCTTGCATGAAATGCACACACATATATATGAAGAACAACACTCCAAAATACAGGATCTGCTGTTTGAGAGCTATCAGACCACCTGCAGAATCATGAAAAAACCCAGATACAAGTGCAAGCATAATCAGTATCAAGTATGCTCACCTGCAAACACACATGCAAAAGAGCCACTGATTCAACGCCCTGCATTTAAAGGGACTGCTTCAGACAGACATTCCAGCTGAAGGTCTTCTAAGATAATCACCTGAGAGTCTGTGGGGGAAATTCAGGTTTTATTTTCTCAAGGGGAAATTACCATGTTATTCTGGAGAGAGTTTTTGGTCAAAAAAAAAAAGAGAAATTGAGACTATCAGCCGTAGCCTTTAAAGGCCTGCATCTATGCATCTCAATGGGATTGATGGCTAATTGCTATCAATCCCCCTGAAATTGTCTCAGCAGACCACGTGCAAGGGTTTCTAAAATTGGAGTTGCCAGCTAGACACAACAGTTATTACAGAAGCAAAAGTATCTGCTCATAGTTAAAACTGAGTATGTTTTTGTGCCTGCTTGATCAATAACCTGGAATGGCTCTTCCATGACTTGTGATGTGGTTGGAATAGCTTAGTATGCGAAATGTGTATTTCATTCGATACATTTTGATAGGATGTGTGCTGGAATGTCAGCAGCTCAGAAGGAGAAAGCGAGGGTGAGAATTCTAGGATTTTTTTCCCAAAGTTTCCTTTTATTCCTAAGGCAGAAGTGAGGAGAGGATTGAGTTCTAAGGAATCAGAAATACTTCATGTTTTATAAAGAAAACAAGGCAGACATGCACATTTAAAAAGATGCATTATCCGCTTGCTGACTGAATGTCTATTTATTGTTTACTTCCAAAGGAGAAGCAGCACAGTCCACTTCAAATGTTCCAGGCTTGGTTCACTCATCTTGCTCTACTCCAGTGAGAGATCTGTACCACACCAGAAGGAAGAACAGATACTCCTCCCTTTGCACTGCTCTGCTTATACACACACAGGGACAGACTGACTTCCAACCTGTGTTGCTGCTGCCCATTTCTAAAGTCACCAAACACTTAATTTTAACAGACATCTACAGAGTGAAGTATATTCAATATGATTGCCTGTTGATCTGGTAGCAGGAAAGAAATTTGCATTCTGATCCTCACAATCACCTGTAAGTCTTCAACCTTTCAGGAACATTTTAAGGAAAACTCAGGAAAGTTTTTAAAGTGCCAGGCACACACAAATTATTATTATTATTACCATTATCATTATTATTATAAATGGAAAATGTTTGATGGGAACCACAACAAGGAACCATGTTATAGGTATCTACTTGCCAAAAAAAGTAAGTTTGTGTAGCAAATACCCAAAATCAGAAACACTGAGGGTTTAGGTGCAGCCAATCATCTTCCAAGCATACAGGAGTAACAGTGGCACCAGTTCTGCATTGTAGTCCCCGCTGGTGTAGCACTGGGGCTAAGAGGACCTGATTTCTCTACTCATGGCCTTGGAACTTCAACATAATCACAATGAAGGCAGCTCCACACAATTATAATACAGTCACTCAAACGGTCCCAAATAATTGTTTCCAAACTTCAACCTACATGAAATTATTTTTCTGTATGAGACATACCCATCCTGCTTCTCCTCCCAAGCAGTATCATTATGGGAGCTTCCATTATCAAAGAGTTCTTTGGCCCCTGTTGGCAGCCACTAAGTTGTCTCATCATTCTACTGGGGGTCCTTTTTTCTTCATCTTTAATTTCCCTTAGTCTAAAAACTAACAAAGCAAAACAAACTAACAAATGAATAAAAAAAACCAACCCAGAACCAAGAGTTTCATTCACTTTCTAAGTTTCTTTCTTTTTTTTTTTTTCCTTTTTTAATATCACGTGCAGGAAATCCCTTTCTACTGACTAAAGAGGCACTGTTAGAGGAAGGCATTACAACAGCTTTGTTGTACCTTGCAAAGTTCTGCCCATGGGAAACGTGTGTTTTCTGGGATTCTTCTGACACAGACTGATTCCCAGTCAAACTGCAGAGAAAAGACAGCATCAGTAACTTTGAAAAAGAACACGAAGGAAGAGCAGAAGTTCAGGAATGAACAGCTTTAGTTCATTTACAGCACCTGAAAGATTTATAACAGTAGAGCTTGTGTGCACATGTGGAAGAATATATTTGGGTTGAACTTCAATGCATCAGCTGATACCATTTCATCTTTTACTTTACACCTCTGTGTTTTATGATTTCATCATTTAGCCTCTTCCTGCTCCCTTCAAAGTGGGATCTGCTGGGCACACCACCAGATAGCTGAAGGCCAGCCTCATCCGATTACTTGATCAGATTGCTATGCACAGACCTGCAGGTTCACTGTGGGGATTGCCACCACTCAGGTGTATGAATTTTCCATGGGGATTTTTGGATTCCAGCTTCAGCTGCAGAGACCTCTCCCAGATAAACACATTGCAGAACTGAAGCAGGCTTTGATCTGAGCACAAATAGAAAAATTATTCTTTTGCCTTATTTAAGATTCTTTGCCAGATGAAAACCTGCTTTAACAGGTAGCTCACTAGACTCGGGAGATTCAGGTCAATTCCCACTTCATCAGCAGACTCTGTATGTGACCTCCTTAATCTATTCCACATTGCTATTCCCCAGCTGCAAAATGGAAAAACTTCTTGCTTCAAAACGATGAGAGGAGAGAATCCATCAAGGATTGTAAACCACTCGGCTATCATGGTGAGGGTGAACTTGCAAACACATAGACAGTGATATTTCATTTAAAATCTGACTTCTGCTTCTGTAGCATCCATAGACCTTGCTCTTTTAGACTCATCTCATTTATACCTTATGATTAATATCAGTAATTTAGCATTTCTATTACTCCTTATATTATTATAGGAAATACCAAAAACCAATTAAATAGCTCAAAGAGATGTTTATTGGCTGGGATTCTACATTGATATTACATCATTTGGGCCATAGGTCTCTCATGCATTTAGAAGCATTTTTCCCCTGGGTGGCCCTTTCATTGCTTTACTATATCATAATTAAAACTAAATTGCATTTGGAAAAACAAAATGCTGGGCATTTTGTGATGCATTACTCTTGGCCTGAATTTGTTTTGCTTATTGACTCAGTAATTTGTGAAACTCAGTAATTTGCAATGGGTATCCCAGTCATTAGTGCAAATTATTCTCCTTCTACTGTATTTGCATGTAATTGCCTTTTGAAATTAATTCATTTTAATTTCTTAAAAAAATAATTTGTTACAGGATGTTATTTTCCTTAAGAGGGTTTAATTTCTTTAAAGAGTTCTTCTAGGGCTGTGATTTAGATGCATATTTAGAAGTGGCATTCTTAGACATTCACCTTGGAAATTTATGCTTTGTGTATTCAGAATCGGTGTGTGCCACATGCTGGGCCACACTTCAGTTGCTTGTTTGGGGTAAAATAGGCTCATATTTGACTCCCCTGTGATCTAGATCATCCAGTATACCTGAGGCAGCCTTTACACCATAACCATATGACATTACTGTTCAAGGAATAAGCATTCAAGCATGGCCACAGTTTTCATTGAGTATATCACAATGAAATCTTGGACACCTCTATATATCCCGGACACTTACACATACATTTATCTTATTTTATAACAGCTTCTATTATATATTAATGTATTTATAATCCTCCTTTTGTGCAGCTCCTACACCAGTGGAATTTAGACGATCCCTTTGATACGTAGTGAGGAACAAACAGGTCAACGGTTTAAGTGAGCAATCTCAGAATCAGAGGGAATAGAAAAGCAGCTCTGTATTCCCTGAGCTTTGCTGAGGCTCTAACTAAAACTCATGTTGTGGGGGTGACATTAACATTTCTTTTAGAATGAGAAAAGAAACCATTGTGTGACAAAGCCTGATACTCTTTACACAAAGCTCAAGCCATTTTCAGGACACTGCTGGCTATTAGCTAAACACACACTTAGGAGAGACCCGAGTGTAACCCTTTGCTCCGGTGACTTCAGTCACATTAACATTTCAGCCATTAAAGGGAACAAACTAGTTTTTTGGAAGGTGACAGTCTGACTAAAAGGTAAAAAATTACAATAATGGAAATCTGCTTTTACAATGATTCCTTTCAAAGTGATGTGCCTTGGGCTGTTTAAACCACTGATTATCAGTATTCATCCTCCTTTCTTTATCCAGACTCAATAGATTACCCAGCAGGTATTTATCTATTCATGCCCTCAATAGGACTTTGAGTACCATAAGGCATTTTTATATCACTTGTTTAAATTAGCACACAAAACACAATCCCTTGCATATAGGCTAATGGCATAATACTGAGGCTTTTGCATACGATCAAAAGAAAAACCACCCCCATGATATGTACCAATGCAATTGGATGATTCTGTGCAACTGAAAACCAAGGCAGAAGAAGACAGATATCACCTCCTCAGATAAACTCTATTCTCATGTTGCTGGTGACCACAAAAAGCAGTATCTCATTTAGTTTATTATAAGCACTCGCAATGCAGTCTGGAGTGTATCTAAGATAGGGAATAAAGGGAGACTGTGCTTGCACAAATTCTTACTCTCAGCAAAGCAAATGGAACAAGCACACCACAACCTGCGCTGCTTGTGGTTAGCAAGGCTGCAGCAGCTGCAAAAGCCATTTGGAATGAAAGCTTGGAGAGGAAGGGTAAAAAAAGGGGTAGTTCTAATATCCTAACTGGTCGTCCTTCCTTTTCTTCTTTCTCCCCTCCGAGATGGGGAACAGGAGTTTAGGAGGACACCAAAAAATGGTTAGTTTTCAGGATATTTTTTCTGATTTTTATCTTTTCTAAATAAAATAAAAAGCCTTGTGGGGTATAGACATATTGCAGTCTTGTTTCACAGCAATTCGATACCTAGCTGAGATTCTTTACAGAGTAGGTTTTCTTATGGGTAGCAGAAATTTGGGGAAAAAGTATTTGTGGATGTAGAGTTATAAAGAGATTTGAGCACTGAGATGGAAAGCTTAAACACTCAAACCTAATGCAGAAGGTGCAGAAAACTCCCTGGTTCTGCGCTTTTAGGACAGTTTTAATGCCATTAGGTAGAAAGGGACTGACTGGAATATAACATGACAGACTAGAAATCCAGTAAGAGCAACATATTAAAGCAGCATAACAAAGGCAGGTAGAAGAAGGTAAAATCCAGTCCTGTGCTTTCAGATGAGGATAGAAAAAAAAGAGTATTTTACACCATAGAAATAGGAACACTGGCCAGACTACTTCCAAGGGAGAATATCCTGTTTACCAAGCCCTCTAGAGATTCAGTGGGATTATTCAGCTGACTATATTGAAGAACTATTTCAGCTTAGTTTTCTGCCTTCCACACTGGCAGTGTAATCTTGGCTATTAGCAGTTCTCCAAGGATCATTATTCTCCGAGCAACAAAGAAATTTCCCCTTTTCCTCACCAACAAAATCTTAGGAGAATAGCAACTGTTCAGAAGGTAAGAGCTCAAAGCAGAATCAAGCTGGATGCCTGAAAGCTGGGGGATACCTGACAAAACCACAGCTTGTGTAGGAGGATGACTGCATTATTCTGTTTATTTCCACAGTGTGCTTCTTTCCATCAGTCCAGTTTTCTCATTCTTCATACAATCTAGAGAATACCTCTGTATGAGCTACAGCTCTAGCAATAAATTACACAGTCCTGGGTGTGTTCATAGGAATGCTTCATTTTATCATGTAGATGCAGCCATAGTATCTAGAAAAACAAAATACCTGATTCCCTATTGCTTTATGATGCCTATGACTTCTGATGTCTGGATCAGCTAATCCAGGTATAAAGCTTACTGATGTCCTTGCAAGTTTTCTACTCGGTTCAGTTATTAGTATCATTTGCACTAACTCCTCTGGAAAGTGTTTCCCATCTTCTTTTGTGCTTTTGACAGTGGATGACTACACCCATGTAATAGGTAGGAGGTACTACAGTTTGAAGGATGAATATTCATGTAGTGTTTGTGATTTTTTTAGACTGAACAGAAGCTAAATAAAACCTCACAAATTCCAGGAGATGATGTAGCTCTCTCTTCCTGCAGGTTATGTCCTGGGTTTCAAGTGCAGCCAAGTAGAGCTGGATAAGGAAAACTGGAAGGCAATGTAACAGAAAAAACATTTTTATTTCCTTCCCTAAATTCTGTGGGGTGTAGTCTAATTCACCTTCTGTCACAAAATTGATGCCAGCTTCTGGTTCCTCCTTTTCATGTCAGGGCAAGAAAAGGTCTTTCAGGAAGAAGATTCATAATCACACTTTCCCACACGCACACTTGGTCACACGCTCAGAGCTGAGGAAGCTTGGGCAGAGCTGTTACTGTTAGTATTAAGGAGGCTGGCAGGTAACCTCGTTGCTCTCCACAGCTTCCTGAGGAGGGGAAGTGGAGAGAGAGGGAGGCGCTGATTTCTTCTTGGGATCCAGTGATAGGATGTGTAGAAGTGATTCAAAGATGTGCCAGGGGAGGTTTAGACTGGACACTAAGAAGCACTTCTTTACTGACAAGGAGGTCAAGCACTGGAACAGGCTTCCTAGAGAGGTGGTCAATGCTCCAAGCCCATCTGTTCAAGAGGCATTTGAACAATGCCCTTAACAATATGCTTTACCTTTTGGTAAGTGGTCAGGCAGTTGGACTAGATGATAATTGTAGGTCCCTTCCAACTGAACTATTCTATTCTATTCCAGTCTAGTCTTCTGATTTATTATTAGAACAGACAACTATATCCCAGGGGCCAAGAATTTACTCATATACAGAGGCAATGAGTCAGCCGTAGAGTATCTCCACTGACATTTGTGAAGTTATTCCCAAACTAAACCTGTGTAAATGAGTAATGAACCAATGACCTGATAAAACTTGAGGATATGCCAAAGAAGTAATGAGTATGACAGATGAATCAGGCAGAACGAACCGAGTTACTTGGTGTCCTGGGTCCATTCAAACAAAATACGCTTACTGCAGTAAAATCAATGAAGACACATCTGGGGAGAAGAGATATAGGCCCTATCAGCGCTGTATCTTGGGAACTGTATCCTAGAATGCAGCGACTCGAAGAAAATTTTGTGTGTTACATTAGATAAGCTGTGGCGAATGCCACACTGGGGTAAGAAATGCTGGTACATTTCTTATGCACTGGATGCTAGAGCATGCAGAGTGCATGTAGGGAAATGATTAACCTCTGTTACATTCATGATGCTGATAGAAAACTGCATACATTTTTAATAGACGCATTTAAATACATTACAAACACTGGAGTGGGGGTAGGGAAATGCCAGACAAATGACTTCAGGACTGGAGAAAATATTTTACAGCAGCAGACTTGCGAAGTTCAGTCAGTTTACTTTATCAGAAGAAAAGACTGACAGCTGACTTGATGCCAGCATATAAATATCTCCATGGGAAGAAAATGCAAGATACTAGAACAGCGTCTTTGTTATTAAAGTGAGGAAAGACGTGGTTACAACATTCAGAAAGGGAAAACAGATAAATTGAGGAAAAAATCACACACCTTTTTTTTTTTTATTTAAGTCTGGTCAACCACCAAAGCAAGCTCCAAAGGAGAACAGTGGATTTGTTCAGACCAGGACTAGGTATTTCCCTTGTGTTCTTGTATTTTAGTCAGCCCTAAACCTGAGCTCAGTACAAGGGCAACTAGCTGAAAGTTAATAGGTGCTAAGAGATAACTGTGCCAGCATAGATGATAAAATAGTTCCTTCTGACCTGAAACAATCGGTACAAAGCATGTCTCCTTCCCTATGATGAGCACCTTTAACTGCCTTTGTATTTGTATGATCTTAAATACAGATTTCACATATTCTTTATGGAAGACTAACTCAAGAGTGGAAATCTATTGACATTCTTTCAATTTTGTTTAAGATGCCTGGAAAGAGGCAAGGATGAGCCAGAAGCCTCTCCTTTCTGTTCTGGAAATCATTCTCTTGTTCAATAACCCACTGGAGTGAGGAAAGGGGAAAAAAAAGCCAGTAGAGGAAATACTAAGACAAATTTAATGGGAGTTACCAGAGAAATGTTATTTTAGTAGCTTCTACATACTTTGTAAACATACTGTTTCCAAGCTCTCTGTTAAACACAAGAACAACAAAAGCTGTAGCTAGTCCTATTTTAGTGGCTTGAACAACAGAGATAACAAAACCAGCAGCTTTTCTTTTCCCTTCCAGAAAGCAGCAGTGTCAGCTAGAATTGGCAGCATGCTGAAAACAAAGCAAAGCCCCAAACATCTGAGGGATGGCTGTTGACATTTGCCATGCTGTTGTACCTCTAGATTTCTTCCCCTGTAATTCTGTACAAAACTTCTCAGGTTTGTGTTGCTACATAAAAACAGGATCGGGCAAGTTAAAGTGAACTAGGAGTTCAATAACTTGATCCTCTGCCTTCTTGTGATACCTCTCCAGAATGACAGTATGTGTTCCAGTTGAAACAGCTGACAGCTTTTATGTGTCCTCATTGTAACAGTTTAATGGATTTTTTTTCCATGTTCTCTGTGCTATTAATGCTACATCCCACTGTAGTAACCAGTATTTGTTAAGTGTAAACAATGTCCTTTGAGATATTTAAGACACAGGGAACAAATAGGTCTCAGGTCAAGCCAACTGTTACAGAAAATAGAGGATGTAATTCAGAAACAAAACCACCCTGGCCAATCCAGAGAACAACCTACTAGCAGACTTACTTTGCTTCTAGCATGACCATATACTGTATAGGATTTTACACAAGGGCCAGATCCAGCCACTTGTGCTAGAGAGAAGTTCTACAGATCCCAGTGGGAACTACTTACTGCACTACTTAATGCTACCGAAGAAGGCAAAATTAGTCCCATAACAATTGGATATATTTTTACAGAAAAGGATTAACATTAGTAAGCTTTGCAAAATGGAAATGCAGGTCTGAACACAGAATTGGGCACAACTACATGTAAAAAGAATTCAGAAGACAGAGGAGAGAAATTTAGAAAAGGCTTCATGACAGAGAATATAAAAGGAAGAAAATATACGAATACATATATAGACAACAGAAGCTGTATAGGATACTGAAGGGAAAGAGCATTATCTTAAATTTCTTGAACAAAGAAGGCCTGGATGAGGCCCTTTGAATAACATATTCAGAACATCAGTCTAATGTTTGAGCTCTTGTACTTCTTATAGACAAGGATAAGACTTCAGGTGGGCAGAATTAGAATAATAAAACATAAACCTGTGCTGGAGACTAAACACAATTTTTGAGAAAGGAAATCAGAACCAAAATTTTATCATTAGATTTTGTGTTAGGAGACAAGACAGTGACACCCAATGAGCCTCTGAAAGAGCCTGAAAGGTTGTCGTGGGCAGGAAGCTAAAGAAAGCTGCCTCAGTGGAAGAAAAAACACACTGGAGGGATGATCCTGAAAGTCAACATCTAAAAGTCCTCTGCATCAGGACTATGCAAAAAGCTACCCGATTTCAGATCAGGGCTAGCATACAAGCAGATGAGATCATTCCCAATATCAACGAAAACCAAGCTAGCAGAGTTCTTAAAATACAGGTGACTGAAAGGTGCACCTGGGTTGTGACTTCTTTAAATGATGAGTTCATGTCATCTCCTACCAAACACCTTTTGAAATTAACTATCTGGAGCGAATACGTTCCTAAGTTACCAAGCATCCATTTAAGAATACGCCAAATTATAACCCAAATATATATATAACCCAAAATATATATATATAACCCAAATATATATATAACCCAAATTCAATGACAGTATGGAGGAAAAAGGCTCAACAGCAAGGAAATAATTTATTCGCATAAAGGAACCATGGGAGAAAGGTGCTCTTGGCCAAAAAAGAAGTCAAAATCATGGTAAAGACAATAGAAAGAGACAATAAAAATAAAGATGATGCCTTAAGCGCCATTTGGGGAGAATGATTGGTGTTTTGACTGAAATCAGTAGAAAGAGATACTGCGTGAAGGACTATTAATGTTGAGCCCAGAGGAATAATAAAAAACAATGAAGACATCAAAACACTTTAAATCAGGTTGTTTTTTTCAATTAAATGTTCTTAACAGAAAATCAAGGCTTGCTTTAATTAATTTTGCTTTTTTCCCTTTTGTGATAAAACTGAAGAACAAAATAGTCAATCCTTTTCTTTTTTGTATATCATTTTTCTTCAACTTATTTTCAAGGGCAAAGTGGAAATGGAAAAAGAAGGAATGCAACATTTTCAAACAAAAAAAACCCCATTATATTGATCTTTTGAAACTAAACTACCTGGTTACTTTTCGAGCTATGCAAACCAAAAATTGTATCAAATTATTAAAGATGAGGAGATAAGCAGGATGGCACTAAAGATAAAAGACACATGTTTGGAAATAAGCAGACTACTTGCAAAGTAGAAGACACAAAAGCTTAATTTCTTGAAGGTTAGAGTAATAAGAATGAACAACCATGGGGTAAGTCCATCCATAGCAAAATGCAGAACCCATTTTTCCAGCCTCACCAGTCTAATGCATGTCTAAAATTAGTAAACTGCAATGAAAAAATCTCTCATGGTAGAAGATCTTGACATATCAGGGGTTTTAGGAAGGTGAGGCACAGGAAACTGTGTCCTGATTGGCATGTGTTTTTTCTTAACAGCCAGTAACAGCCGCTGTAAGATAAAGAAAGGCTGTTTTGCACACACCAGGGCTGGATCCAGGATGCACCTCTGTTATCCAAACGGATCTTTGTTTTTGAGAGGGTCTGGGCTGTAACATGTAAGTGTGAAATGAATGAGGAAAGCAAACAAGGTTTAGAGACAGGGAACTCCATGGAGACAAACAGAAAGGTAATTGCACAGAACAACAAAGGGATTTATGTAAATGCATCTGAGTATGTCAGGTGAACTTTTCAGTGACTGCATCTCCCCATGCAGGGGAATGCAGCATTTAAAGACTCTCTCTCCTAACGTTCTCTTTTTAATCTTGAGTTTTTTTCACAGATTTCTGGCTTTAATTGTGCAGATCTTAGACCTTAAGGATGTTGTTTTCCATTAATTATGATATACAATGCTGACATGAGGTCAGAACTTAATTAATTTCAGTTCTTTGACTACTTCTAAAAGGCAGCAGGAGAGGGGAGAAGATGCACACTTTATGTCTTCAGGAAAACCAACAACAATTACTTTAAATAAAAAGACCTTCTCTCTCCAGGAGTAACAGAAATGTAGTGTGCAGAAATAGATGGCACAATTTGTGACTCTGTGAATTTTTTATGAAGATGTATTTCCACGTTTGCTTCTCCCAGATCATGTGAGTTACAAGCATGGTTTCTGATAAGTACCCTATTTCTGTGGCTCTGACTGCATACTTCTAATTCTAGTTTTAAATAATGTATCCTTAAGCAGCATATGTATATTTGTGTCCTACGCACCCATCAGTAGAAAAAAAATACTGAATCTAACTGATCCAGTTTTGACAGACACAGAATACAGTTATTATATTGGAATTTGTAGACAAACTGATGCATTTGTTTACATCTCCCTAGCCAAGGGCTTCTGGTCTGCTTCTGTAGCAACCACTATCCATAAAAGACAACAGAGTTGTGCCAATCACAGTTAGTAAAACTTTTCCTCTGGAATTCTTCCATGCTAGAAAAGTAACTACTTGCTTTCTTTATAATCAGGACTTGCATTTCAAAGTACACTAGAATACCAGAAAGTGTACGTTTTAGCAACAGGTTTTTTTTCATTCTGGCATACTGTCATCATAGCTTAGGGTACATGAAGACAGTTTGCTTATGTTTCTGTTCATTCCTATGAACCTGATTCTGTGGTGAAGCTATGTGACTACCATGCAGATACTCCAAATTGGATGCCATACTGTAATTTGGGTATGGCAGTCAAACCTGGGACACCTGGCTATTAAAAACCACAAGGCAGATGAATTAAATGGAGAGGAAGATGTATCTTTTCCCAAAAAGTAAAAAACTGAACAGCCAAACAAAAACCAAACCTGCACGGAAGAGTGAGAGCATGGACAAAACAAGTAAACACTCTTAAAACCACCTCTAGTGATGGATACCAATTGATGGATAGATTGTCTTTTCCTCTCAACCAGAAAGTCAGTGCAAAAATAATCATGTCGGCAAATACAATCTCTGCCAGAGTGATATTTCATCATTTGCAGTACTGGCACCTCAGGTCCCTCCAGAAAACCCTGGGCTTTTGTATATGTCATGGCATCTCTTTCGTATTTTCTCCCTTCTCCATCTGCCTGCCTTTTTTTCCCTCTCTCCCCCATCCCACTTCCTCTTCCTTTCTTTCCTTCTCACCTCCCCCTTCCTCTCATTTTCCTAATTAAATTATCACCCTTACTGGATCGCTCTCTGCCTGTGTGCTTGTGCATACAGGATGTGGGCACCACCATTACCTGTTCAAAATGGTATAGCACAGCTTCCAGTGAAAACTGGAAAAAACAGTGGGATGGATGAGGAAGAGCCAGAGAGGAAACTGCACTCAGGGAAGTTTTATCAATGGTTAATGTGCAAAAACCTTGTCTGCTGAATGCATATACATGGTACTAGCTGACAAGAGGTACGATGCTTAATGATTGCTATTGTATCTGGTTGTAAGCCATGCAAGGGGCACCTAACAACCCCAGACTCAGCAACTGGCCAGCATTTTCCTTGGGTGAGGTGGATGTTGCCTGTGAATAGCTAAGGATGGGGATAGGCACAGGTGCCAAGGCTGAGTGGGACTGCAGGACCAAGTCAAGACAAGGTACACAAGCAGCACATGCAGCATTCACAGGCAAAGCCACACCCCATGTAAATAGCCATAAGACATGTTAACAAGCTTCTGTTTAGAGCATTTCTTGGTAATTTCATCACAGAGACAAGTGTCTGAACTGTTCTCTCTCCCTCATACAACCGATGCTCCCTTCAGTGTCCCTCTGATTTAGGAATAAAACCTAGCATGTAGCACATAACCACGCATGGATACAGACACTCTGCAGAATGAGCTTGTGTTCACTTCTTTCATTACCTCAGCCTTTCCATACATGTTCTAATTTTGCAGTCTTGGGTTCCTTAGTGATCATCTCTGAAAATTAGAAAGCAAGGTACTGTTCCAAACCAACACATAACACAAATCCCCTTGAGTTTCCAGTCTGTCCATAATCCAAGCATATGCTAGTTACTGAACACAGAGAAGCTTCTGTTCCTTTAATCTAATAGGGTAAAGGAAAGCAAATGAATATTTACAAATATCAGTTGATGGATCTGGCTAGTTTTCACTGGATTTGTCTTCCACTGGGAATAACCCTTTTAAATCTGTCACGGTGTTTGAAATCTTTCTGTATTTCTGATAAAAACAGCCTTCCATGTGCAAGTGGGGTTCATTATAACCAGGCACATTATTAGCCTTTTTAATTCCTTGCAGAAACACCCCATTGCCTTATTGGCACTATTAGAGTATAATTTCCTGAATCCAAAGAGTGCTGTGTGCAGAACCAGGTGGGTCTTTTTTTTTCCCTTTCTTTTTTTAATAGAACAGCATATCTGGTATTTTATATGGTCTAACTGCATGTAAGATCATACTCAAGAAATGAAACCTTATGTTGAAGCTGAGGTGAGAGATAACCTTCAAGACCACTATATCTTATGAAGGGATTAGGGGAGAAAAAACTGCAACGTGAACTTCTGAATCAAATATTTTGAGCTAGAGCTATGAAAAAGGAATCCAGCTCATTCTAAACACCATCTGTTTGCCGAGTGTACTTGCATATTTTCAATTGCTTTATTCCACAAACTGCTATTTACTTCCCTGAAACGTCCCTTGGTGTGAAGATAACATCTCATAATAAAGCTGATTCCATTCTAGGGCTACTGTTTGTGGGCCGTGCAGTAGTATTAGGATTACCAAACTTCTCCAGAATCTGAACAAAGCAAACAGAACAATTAGTGAAACTAAAAAGTAGTGAAAAACATGCTCTCCTCCATGAGATAAACACTAAAGGGGAAATTACAAAAATAATACTAATTTAGACATTATGTCTCTCATCATGTGTACTTCCAACTTCTTATTTCTCCCCATGCCTGCAGTTTCTATTTTTTTGGTAATTACAAAGAACTGGCACTGCATGTGTTCTGATATGAACGCTAACATTAAAAGTTTCCTACCCAAACCAGTACTTTCTGTTTATTTCCTAACCCTTAAAAGATGTTTCATTTTCCTCTTCCCTTCTATGATTTCATTATTGATGCAAACTGAGAAGTTATCCAAAATGACAGAGCACCACTTAAAGCTCCAAACAGTAATCTGAGTTGGATTGTGCTGTTGAAAGCAGGGATTCATCTGCTTTCTATAAAACATAGCATGCACAGTATGGTCCCGTAATTTATAGCATTTAAGTATGGCCTCCTGAATGTCTGTCTGTGCCTGCACGATTGTCTGTGTAGCAGAGAACCCCAAAGAGCTGGGGAGCAGCTTGCACAGTACAAGCTAAAATGTATGTCTTCTGTTAGCCCATTTCCACATAGATCCTGTTCCCATTTCTGTCCCTAGCAGAGAAATGTAACACAGCCATAACACAGAAATATTTTGCAGACAATATTGTATTTTTCTCTGCCTGTAGCATCAGTTTTAACATTTTTATTCCCTGGGGCAGTGGGTAATGGGGAAGCTCCTACAGGCAGTATGCTGCCTGTGAACCACGGGTCAGGAATATCTAAGATCCACATTTTGAGACCATTATTCAGAAAAATGAACCCTTACACTCTAAGGAAGTTCCATTAAAGGTAACTATTACTGAGTAATATCTCTGGGTTCTTGTCAAGCATTTGCATGTTGCTGAGTTAACCATATCTGCTTAAGTCAAAACTACAATAGTCTAAGAACACAACCACAATACCTGAAACAATTCCTATGTGAAACTCTCTTCACAATGAAAGCACTTGCAAAGTGAGAGAATGATGGAAAGTTTCCTGTCCTCATCAGGTGAATATATATACATATATAAATGCAAACATTTAATGTGGTAATTTTATTGCATATAGAACATAACTACTGATGTATAGTGTAGTCTGTTGAAACATACTGCAAATGAATGATGATGAGGCCAGCAGATAAGGAAAATGTCTTCAAGCTGTTATATAATCAACTTGATCAAGTTATATTAACACATTGGTGCTGTTTTGGGCTCAGTGCTATTAGCAGAGAAAAACACTTCAAAGTTATCCTGACACTTATCTTACATTAACCCATTCCCTGCCTCTTTAGAAGTTAATGTGTGAACTTTAATTTCTTTTTCTTTTTTTCTGCTCATGCCCTTTACTTAACATTTTTTCCTTAATTAAATTCTTTGGGTTATTTATGGTGTACTAGCATCTGTTGGAGCTTGGGTCAAATACAGCAAGGACAGTGAAGGTCAATTAAACCAACACCTTCTAGTTTCAGATTCCACTATTGATCAGCAAAGATACTGAGCATTTCAGTGTATATTGACACCATCCCCACAACCACCACCTCAAAACCAAGCCTTTACTCCCCCAACTCACATAACACATGCTTCCAGGCATACATATAACATTGGCTTCAACACAGAGCAGCTTGGCCCTAAACACCCCCTGAAGTCTTCATGGTGGCAGCTATACAGAAAGCTCCTCTGAGATCAGTTAGACACCGACACCTTAGACGCCTGGGAGAGTCTGAGGTTTTGTAGGTTGTGTGTTCCAGCACTTGGGGATGCAATGGAAATATACTACTTTTTGGTCATCCATTGTGTTTTGGCTTTCCTCTCCTGATTTTTGAGTGCTACAGAGCTCTTCACCTCTGTTATTGCTGGCCAGGCAGGACTGCACCAAACTGCTGAACTCTCACAGTCAATGATCTCTCACCAGAGAGCAATCTGTGGCACTCTTGGCCTGAGGGATGGGATTTTTCAACCAGCCTTGGCGTTGTTCTGTTCCCTCTGAATTTAACAAGACGTTTCCTTTCACAGGAAATGGGCACAGCCAGACTAATGTTGAAAGTTTTAGAAAAATCTCATTCTTTGTGTCACCTCTCTTCCATTTGTCTTTGAGTCAGATCCTCACCTTGGGTATACTACGATAGCTTCATTGATTTAAAGGGAGCTGCACTCATTTACACAACCAAGGACCTGCCTGCCTTTATTTAAAAAGCAGGTCCTTGACTCTTTAATGGATATAGGAGCCTTATAATGAGGGTTTACAGACCAATTGCCCAAACAAAATACAGCTGTTTCAAAGTAATGAAACGCTGCCTTCAATCATCAGCAATCTCTTGAAACCAAGCCTAATGCTGACCTGCACATCACGCATACTTCTGAGCACCTCCATACGTACTGGACTTTACAGAGATCCCAGGCTGGCTTTCAATGAGTAAAGCCTTCCCTAAGAAGCTCTGTAGCCACATTAGTGTAGGCTTCACAGCAGAGCTTATCAGTATGCTGAAACAGCTGCCTTCACTGAGAATGAAGTAGCCCAAGCACACAGGCTGTATGGCATTGTGCTGTGCAATATGGACATATCCTTGATGGCAACACCAAGAAATGCAGTTACTCAAAAGTGGCCCTCTACATTCTCTTTGTCTTTACTACTCTTAGGTGGATAAGACTAGGCAGCTGCTTACCTTGGCTACCTATGTAGTTTCACACTCTTTAAATACGCTTCTCATCACTGCACACCAATGCTGTTGACCTTGCAATGCAGCAACTGCTGGTAACCCACAGCAACTCAAAGAAACCCCTTGTACTGACCACTCCTTCAGAAAAAAACCCAGAGCATTGCAACCATTCTCCAAAACCCCTGTGTTTAAAGTAGACAAAATCACAGCTGCAATTCGCAGCACCTCTGCTCCTCTCATACTGAGGGGGATCAAAACAAAAGACAACTGAGGGCCTGATCCATAAGGGTGCTTATCTACTGCACTCTTCATAAAGTGCCCAGCACCCACTGATACAAAAAACATTGTAACTGGGAAATCAGTGAGAGCAAACGACTGAAACCAGCACTAGGAAACGTAAATAACCTTTGTGGATTAACGACTAAGTGATTTGCTCAAGTCTTCACAAAAACTGTGTGGCAGAACAAGGAATTCCAATGGGATCTCTTGGAACTAAAGTTAACATCCTTTTCTGCAGGACATCCTTCCTGTGTCTGTATAGCTAGAGGGATATGTCTGAAAAAACCTAGCACATTATGCTGTGCACTACTTTTCAAAACGATTCCGTGTTCTTGTCAGCTGGTATATCTTCCTTCATGAAAATCAGTCTCTCATCATCTAACCAGCCCTGCAGCTCTCTCTGCATCGATTGTCATAACTGAGCCTTGACTCCCTGTTTTGCCTTTGAAGATAAAACAGCATGGTCTTATTGCAATATCTCTCTAAAATTTCCTAATGTGCCAAGCCAGGGGCTGGTCTACATTTCCTTCTCCTTCCCTCTCCCACTTTGTTCTTATTTCTCTTACATGAAAATGTTTGAAAGCTGATTTAATACCCAGTGAAGCCCATGGAATGACCCATTGACTTGACTAGAAACTGGATCCAGTATATAACAATTTCAGAAGCAATCTAATTTAATTTAATTTGGTATAAATTTAATTTAACCTAATTTAGATTACCTAAGTATCAGGATTAGAAGTACTGCTAGCCTGTCCATACCATGTAATAATATAGGATGCTTCAGAGACTTTGCCCCCTCCCACCAAGCCAGCATCGAGTTAACTATGACACTGGAAGCAAAGTACTCATGTCAAAATAGCACTGCCCTCAGCCTAATGATTCTCCCCAAGAGGCAAGGCTCATCAGCTTGTGCACTGTGCCATACTAATGTGCCATTATCTGCAATACTTCCATGCCTTCAAACCAGTCCATAAGAGCAGAAATGCCCTGTGGAGCTAATAGACATAAGTCGTTTCCCCCATCTCCATTAGAAATCAGGGTATCAGTCAATCCCTTTCTTAATCTTTGATGAAAAGGTGGGGGATCCACTGCAGAGCTGATCAGCTAGCACTGATCATTATGGCAGCAAAGCAGCCAATCACTCTTGTAGTAAAACCACTTGTCTGAAAGTCAGTATTTGCCTGATATATATTTTTTTCACACCAAGAAAGCCTACTCTGGTGCTGAAAAATTGTCTCACTCTCTGCCTGAGAAGTTCATACATTAGGATATGAACTATTTTTAAGGTATCATTTATATGTATATGCACACAGATTGCAATAAATGCTTTCATATAAACTAAGTAGGGATTACAAATTAGCCATGTTTTGAGGAAAAGTTAAAAAAAGCAGAGACTTTTAACCATTTTTCTTGATGTTTTCTCTGTTTCCCAATGGAATAGCTAACTTTCATAATTAAATACTGAAATTGCTTGGCATTTAAAGTCTAAAGTTATCCAACATTAATTCGTTTCACTGATGTAACTACGTAAATGAACATAGGAGTGACCTGTGGGTGGATCTGTAGATTCTTTCAAGATTAGGGGTCTTCGTTTCCCTACCCCATAGCCAGCCATTAATCTGCCATTAGGATAATTATTTCTTTATTTTCTAGAAAGTTTCCTTTAAACCCACAATTTTGCTCAGACAGCTGTTGATTGATGGGAAAAAGAGCATGGAAGAATGCCAGCAGTCTCTTCAAAATCAGTCTCATTCACTGCTCTCAAAAGCATTTGGAAATTCCTCAGTTGTCACGTCTGTCCAGACACTAGGATGATCATTTATAATCTACATCACCTGAGAAGCTGAACATATGGAATTTGTCAACATTTTCTGACTGCCTGTGCTGCAGGTTGCACAGTTGATCCAATTCAAACACGTCTTCATTCCTTTGCTTGGCTGACCCTGTTCTTTTCAAGGATGACTAGGTATGATCACAGCCCCAGTTCTCCCTTTTGAGTGGCAACTTCTGACGTTTCAGACTTCAGTGAACTGCAGAATTCATTTTAGAAAGCATCCAGTTTTCCTTCCAGTTACTGGGTACCCTCAACATCTTCATCCATGGCTCTCTTGGGAATCTCTTCAGCCTCCACAAAATCTCCTACTTTATCTTGTTTTGCAGGTTCCAGAATGTAACCCTGCTCTTCCAATTCACTTGTGTTGTCATTGAGTTCCAGTGCAAGATGCCTTTTGTGTTATGTATGTACAGAAAGCCATACCTTTTAAAACGTCTTTCAAGTTTAACTTCCCTCATTGTACAAATCCACTAGCTCATCTTTTCTCAGCCAAAACATTTTCCAAGTTCCCCTGTTCTACTCCTCTAAGAGAACAAAGAAAACTACACAAAAAGTCTGGATTGCTTCCTTTTTTAGTTTTCCTGCAACACTTTCACCCCGCTTTGACACTGCACTTTTTCCAATTCCCCATTTTTCTGCCGCTTTTCATATCGCTACCAACATGGGGAGGTTATGGGACTAGAACCAGTTCTGAACTCTGTTATCTTTCTGGTCTTCCTGAGCATGTAAACATCTCATCTTCATTTGGATGGACTTTAATTATTCCCTGTATGTACCAATTACTTATTTTCTGGAAGGATTATTCAGGTGCCTAAACAGACACTTTTATCAGACAGGAATCCTATCGAGAGGTCAAACCTGGCATTTCCTTCTCTTGAAAATATGCGACATAGATCAGTAGGTATTTGAAAATTAAGGATATTTATTTAGCATCAATTAGAATTTAGAATTGCCTTTTTAAAGCATTTTAGAAAACCATATATAAAAGTTCACATATATACACCCAATCTTATCTAATGCTACACTTCACTAATGCCAAGTTACAGCTTTGACAAAAGAGGTCTGATGATTCTTCTTTGCATATTTTAAGGCTCTGCAGCTCCTAGCTTTTCATTCAAACCTCTTCCCACAAATATTTTCATCTTCAGCCTGTACCTGGTCGTAATTAACATCACCCTGTTCCTTATTAGCCTTCAAGAGCAAATGAGAGCTTGAATTAAGACGCCAGACTACGAACTGGAGGGACTGGTATGCAGGAGCCTGTCCTCTTTCAGCAAGTCTCCAGAGAGAGAGAAATTTCTGGCAGGAGAATGGGTTATATGGCTGAGTAACTGCAGAATGATTCAATACAAGCCTCATCTGCAAAAGCTCCAACTAATTTTCCTTACCAACTAGAGAGCAATGCTGCAGGCTTTCCCCAGACAGCCATGGTGCTTTAGCCCTTACTCACAGATACACCTCATGGGCATTTATTTTTCATTTTTGCTTTCTCGCTTGCAAGAGTTTCCTATATCTGTTTATACAGAATAAGATGGCAATCTCAAAAGCTAGCTCAGAGCAAGATGACATGACAGACTACAGAAGATACTAACCAAGCTATTTAATCTTATTTGATAACAAAGTTAGTCAGTGTGGGTAGAACAATGTTCTGATGCAGATCCTTTACACCCAGTCTGGTAGCTACTGAGAAAGTGGTTAAACAGGAAAATGATCATCAGACAGATTAAAAAGAAACGAGGGGATTACAGTGACTTTTATATAAAGAACATGGGAAAGTGAAACACGAACATCTGGAATGTGGAGGGAAGATCCTGGAGTGGAAACAGAGAACCAGCCACAGCGTAGTCTGGCACAGACAGAAGTTGCCCAGCCAGCGTGGTCTCCTTCAAGGAGATGATCCTCCTAATGCCTAGGCCTTACAGAGCATCATCCCCATCCACCCCACACAATGAGCAGCCAGTCAGTGGACTGACAGTAGTGGGTACAACACATAGGAACCCACACCTCAGTGGGACTATATTAAATCACAGGATGCTTTCACACTGGGTGGGCTGGTGAGTTGTGCAAGCAGCACTGATACACATCTCCAGCAAGAGCTGTGTGAAAGTGAGGGAACCTGCACTCTCAGGGCAGGGGAGCTGTGTCCTTGCAACCTGCTTGTACTGAGTGTGGATGGGCTTGGGAATGAGGAATATACATAATTGCACAGCGTGAGGGGAAAATTGAGTTAGGATTTGTTTAAGATTAAAGGTGTTTACTAATATTTTGAAGTGTCTCTTATAGTTTATTTGTTGTATGGCTGATACTGATCCTCAATGTATAGTTCAGTGATTGCCAGTTAATTACATGTCATTAATAAAACAGTAGTTACTTCAACCATGATTTGATTTAAACTATATGAACCAAGTAGGTTCTTTCCTGTAAGACATGTCTGATCTTTAAAAGTAAATAGCATTGCTTGCGTTTTGAGGTACAATCAAGATATTTTTGTATCATTTAGAGCAAGGGCTGGATAAGGTCCCGGAAGAGATTCCCCTTTTCTGTTAAACATCCTCTTTCCCTCCTTGATGTCAGACAGATCTCAGAGGAACTCTCTCCTGCAGAGACCCTTTCTTTCCTGGGTTTTGCCACGTTCTTCACAGTACTTGATAATCATCACTCACTGGCCTGCTCTGACTGTTTCACACATTTTTGCTAGAATCTCCTACCTTTCAATATGGATAAAACCCAGCCAGAATCCAAATTAAACAAAATTCTGAATATAGAGTCAGCCTCAACAAACAAATATTACATATATTTATCATATCTCATTTTCCCAAGATTGGATTTGTTTCATATAATGACAGACAACCTATGTTTGCTTTATAAGGATGCTGGGGGTCAGGGAAAAGTGGCTGTATTGACTAGGAAAAAATCTCATGTGAGAATACTTGAGCAGCAGACTCTAAGGTAAGATATCTCCACAATCAGAATGAACTAGACCATGTCTATATAAGGCTTTGCTACAGGGGCAATTAAGCGCTCTACCCACAGTCTGTAGAAAATCTCATCCTTGCCCTTAACTGTGCCCTTAGGAGGTAAAAAAAAATTATTGACAAGAAATTGAAGTAAAGGGAACTTCAGTGGATTCACTTAGACAACAAATGTACAGCACAGAGAGGCTTGAAAGCAGTTCTTACGTTCCAGGCCAGCGTGCTAAACATTTAACTGTTCTTTCCTGGGAGAGGAGAGCTATGAACAGGAAAGTAAACAGCCTAACAGGGTTTAGCAGGACATTCAGCTGCTGAAACCTGTGGCTTTCAGTGCCCACTGTAGCCACAGGCATAGCTTGGTCTTGAAAGCTGGCTGCTGGCTGTGTTTTAACCACCTCACAACAGATGTGACCTGAAGCTACAGAACAGCCAGGGGAAGAAATGAAACAGCCTTGCTAGTTCATATTCCACCTCCTCTGCAGGAGAAGAGTAAGCACAGATTTACCAAAGGGGCCAAGGGACTTTGCTGTTGCACCATGTAGTGAGGGATGTGGACACATGCCACAGCTGCGCTCCTGTATGTGTGCAGTCCCCGAGGTCACACTGTGCCTTGCAGTGCCAGAGGTGGACACTGACACAGGAGCCCATCTCCTCAGATGTCATGTCATTCACACACACCGAAGAGGAACCATCCTCACAGAGCAGAAGTCCACTGCTGAGCCCAGGGGCGGAAGCCAGGGAGAAAATAGTAATAAGATTACAGGGGATGACAGGATGGAAGGAGATGTAGAAGCAAGAGTATAAAACAGCATGAGTCAAGGGATGTAGGAGGGACACACAGGAACACATCTCCGAGAGCCTTTAAGGGTAGCTGAAAATAAATTCAGAGTGATGGAAAAAGAAAAATGAGATCCCACTGAAGAAGAGAGAGGAAGGCAGAAAATTAGGAGGAACACCACAAGAAAAGGAAGAGAAGAGAAAAAAATAAACAAAAAGGGGAAAAATACTTCAAAAGTGAGAAAGTAAGAGCAGCAGTACGATACATGTTGTCCAAAACATGTTGTTCAAGGAGTGAGGAACAGGTTCAATTTTATTCCCTTTCTTCTGTGGCACACTACTGTAAAGTGACAGTTCATGTTGCTATAGAGTATACTTTTTAGTTATCTATACATAATCTTTTTACTTCATTTCAGCATCTTCATAAATTAATGAATTCTTCATTCAAGGAATGCTGGGGGGAAATGAGAGGCACTATTTATAAAAAACAAAATCCTATGAAAGTGGATTTTCTGTATATTACACCAAGAACTTCTACTTCAGAGTATCTGTTTCACAGGACATGCAAGGATCTTGATTTTCAAACAACACCTTCCACATAGCCTCTAAAAATCAGACCATTCTGATGTGTCCCGTTGACATCCAAAAGCTGAGACATGCAAAGTTAGCAATCATGCCTGGAAACCCCAGAGGTTATTTTTGTTATCTCTTACATCCTCCTCCCCATCCGCACACACTGTCTGCTGAGTCACTTGACTTGAACATCAACAGCTCTCTGTGCTTAGAACAAAGTCCATCTCAAGAGTGGTGTCAGCTTAAAATTTAATTCAGATTCTCAGCCCAAATCACCCTACAAATATATATAAACACACACGCATATATTTTGACTTGTATG
>JANHGB010019383.1:0-17904 GCA_026283785.1 Coracopsis vasa
ACATCACTGAGTTGAGTCTCACCTGTGTACGGCTGAGAGGCAGGCTGATTGAGTGGTCTAGCAGGACTGCAGAGTCCCACCCCAGGCACGTCTCCCTTTACATCAGCCGTCAGCTTCACCTCCAGGGCCGAGGACAGCTGCTGTTCCTCCTCATGCCGCTCAGAGGACAGGGACTCTCTGGCAGTTTCCTCCTGCTGGTAGGCCACCCTGCTGCGCTCCTTCACCCGGTCCTCCAGCTCCCTCTGCTGCCCGCGATGGGTGACGGCGGCCCGAGTGCACGGCATCGGGGCTGCCTGGGCAGGCCGGGAGCAGCTCCTCAGGCGTCCAGGGCCCACAGTGAGGTCCCCAGTGACAGGGCGGCTGCTCCAGCATCCACACTACCCCGGACCACTGCCCTGGAGAAGGAGTGCGGGCAGCGGATGCTGCGGGGGACACGCGGCAGCCGTCCCTGAGCAGCCCCCGGTGCAGTGGGCAGACCCTGGTGACCCCATGGAGGGACAGATCATGGCAAGAGCTCAGCCTCAGGACTAGACACTGGAGACTCCACACAGGGAGTGCAGCTCCAGGGTCCAGGCATTTGTAAACTGCTCCTTTCAGCTTAGCTGATCCTTTCTCTCCGGGTAGACGCGTGTGTCCATGCACACACTCTGTGAGTGTCAGGAGCCGCAGAGCAGCCGGTCTATTTCTTTTTAAAACTTGACATAAGCAGGTAAATTATCCCCAAGTAACACATTTACCACGAGAGGAGAAACGTTGGCGCTGCTGCTGGAGCAGGAGCTCCTGCCTCCCTTCCCCGCAGTGACGGGAGCCTGAGTTATGGCCCTGTTGGAGAGACAGCGGGTTTGTAAATGTCTCTGTGCTGTTTTCCAGCCTGACCAGAGCCCATTGATCACCGGGAGCAGGAGTAAAGCCAGTGAAGAGAAACAGTAGTGGGAAAAGCAGAGGCACATAGACGGAGCCGTGCCAGGAGGTGAGCACATGCAGGGATGCTCAGATCTGGCCTTCTCCAGAACCTCCGTGCCCCTTCCCCTCTGGGATATCCCTGGTCTGAGGACACAGCCTGCATCTTTCACCCATTGAACAAGCTGGTTTGCCTGGATCCAGACAGCGATTGCAAATGGATTTAGGTTAGGACCCCATGGTGCTACAGGGGAAGGGCCCTGTGCTAGGGCGGTACAAGCAGGGAGCTTTATGGCACATACATTCAGTGTGAAACAAGACTGGTTTGGGAGCGAGGACTGAGCCTTTGTTTGGCCACATCTCGCATTCCCTTCATGCTACCAGGAAGTGGTGACATCCTCACTGGATCCTCAGGAACTGGGATGCTGTTTGTACACAGTGAAAACCAGACCCTGACCAAAGGTTCAAGGCCAGGTTGGACAGGGCCTTGAGCAACCTAGACTAGTGTGAAGGGTTCCTGCAAATGGCATGGCGGTTGGAACTGGATGATCTTAAAGTCCTTTCCAACCAAAACCATTCTATAATTCCAAGATTCTAAAGAGCAAACAGCCTTAGGAAATGCAAGGAAGGGGGAAACAGAGGCAGAAGGTATCACTGTAGCAAGTGGAAATGTCAGGACCACAACCTCAAGCACTCACTGAAGAACAGACAGTGTTGAGAGGCTTATCTGAGTAACATATAGCCTGCTTTGATTGAACATCCCCCCAGACACAGGCAAAGGAAGGGCTGTTTGCCCAGTGTCTGACATGAACCTGAGCAGTCTGAAGACTCACATCTCCCAGCCTGCAGCAGCTCCAAGGCAGCATCCCAGATGTGAGCACAAAGGTGGCAGCATGGGGCAGGGCAGACATGGAGATCATGCTGTATCTTCCCCAAAAGCTGTTCCCTGGGAGGGGTGGAGCAGAACATGGCTGCTCCAGGCACAGGAGCTGTCCCATAAGAGCTGGCTTTAGGCACGTGGTAGCTCCCCCACTGTGAAACCACCCATCCTCTTCCTGAACCCTGCACAGAGCTGGGCTGCTTCACACAAAGGTAAAGGATGGCCAAGAGGCTGTGTTGAACCAGGTCACTCATGAGGTCTTACGTGTAAGTTACAGACAGGTTGTTTCCCATTGTCCAAGTAGGGAAACTGAGGCAGGGAGGGCTGCTAGGACTTGGGGAGCAGGGTAAGATGCAGTGGGCCTGTCCTTGCTGTACCATCACTGCTAAGCCATACAGAAAGTCACTTGTCTACCAAGAGTGAAGCCCCTTGTGCAGACCATCCCCATGGCATCGGGGTCAGCTAGGGAAATGATACTGCTGTGCCCAGAGGGCACCGGCTGCAGGTTTTGCTCCTCCAGACACAAGCTCATGCTGACCACCAGCCTCTGACATGGTATCCACCATTGGCATGGCACAGCATCCTGCTGATATCCATGCCCTGTCTCCATCAGGGCATCCCTGCCACCACCCAGGTGGATCTTCCTCTAGCTAGAGAGGGACTGCCATACAGAGCACTGATGTGAGACCTGGTGCATTCCCTGCTTCATCCCACACTCCTCCTGCCCTCTGGCTGCCCAGGCATGGCTCCTCCTCTGCATCCACTGGCCTTGAGGATGCTCCACACAGAGCTCTGCCCCCAGCCGGGCCCCCTCAGCAGCACCCCAGCAGCCTTTCCCTCGCGCTCCGCACCGCGCCGACATCGCCCCGGCCATCAATAGCGCTTGGTTAATTAATTCGATGGGAACAGCAGGGACCGCACTTTGCATTTAGTGAACTTCCGAGAACTTCCAGCCTCATCTTCATAATTGGCCTCATAAATTTGAGGAAAGAGAGAAATCAGCAGAGCCAGCGGAGCGCGGGGGGGGGGCAGAGGCCCCGCTCGCGGGAGGGCGGGCGCCTGAGCAGTGACTCTATTTGTGTCCTTATTTAATTTTATTGCAGAGATCCATCTTCGCCCACCCTTCCCCTCCCCTCTCCTCCCCGCCGAGCCCTCCCTCTCCCACTCTCCCTGCTGGGTTCACCTAATCATGATAAATTCATATTCATTTCCCTGCCTGCTCCGGCGGGGGGAGCAGCTCCCTCGCATTCACCCGGCTCTGCTGCCATTAGCAAATATTTACTCATGAACACGAAGCACCAGCGTTAGGAGGTGAACGTGCCCCTCTGCACCCCTCTTCCCCCATCCCTGCATGAGAACAAGTGTGATGGCTAAGGATGGGTCAGGATAGGGAGCAGGAGGGAAGAGCTGCCTAATGCTCAGAGCTGCAGTGATTTGTCTCAGGGATTTTCTTCCTTTCACCCCACAGGCACAGATGGCTGGGAGGGTGGAGGTGAGACAAGAATGGCCTGAGCTCCCAGTCTGAAACACCTTGGGGGTGCAGAGATGATGGGGTTCTGCAACAGGATCCAAGTGTCCATCCCAGCTCCCTGACTTCCCACTTGGTCTCTAAGTGCTGCTGTGTTTGGGTTTATGTTTAGTTTTCAGGATGATCAGACTCGCAGCCAGAGAGGGGGTGTGCTGGGGAGAAGGAATAGCCAAAGCCCCTGCCTGGGCAGCAGGAATCAGGCAACACCTCATTAGAGATGCCAAAACCCATCTTTGCTCATCCTCATCCTGCCCCTCTCCTGGGAGCTTGGCCCCCACCTCCTGCCAGGCACCCCAGGAGCCCATCCCTTGTACCTTCATCACAAGTGTGGCATCCCGGGGTTTAGAAGATGCAGAAGATGCGCTGAGGTGGAAGGGTGGCCAGGTCTTGCCCTGCTGCAAAGGCAAAAGAGAGGTCCCAGTGGAGACTGCTGGCTTGGGGTCTGCAGGTGACAGGGAGAATGGAGGGCAGGATTAGAGGCACAAAGAGGAAACCGTGAGGGGAAGCTCTGTCCCCTCTGTCCAGGACAAGAGGCACTGCCCAGCCCAGGGCTGACTCACGGTGTGCAGCACAGTCCAGCCTCTCACATTTCTTCCCCTGCACTAGGACGAGGGAGAAATGGGAGACTTCAGCATCCACGAATGTCACCTCCATGGACCATCTGCTTGTCCTGATCCTTCATCTCTTGCCCCTCTGCATCCAGAGATCGTCCCCATCCATCCTTAACCCACCTGGCTGCTCTTGGCCACAGGAGGGCCCTCTGCCTCCTCCAAAGCTCCCGGGTAGGGATTTCTGGAGTTGGAGGGGACAGACATCAGGCCCCTTCCCTCACAGAGCAAGCGGCTGGCAGCACTTAGCCCCAGCAGCCTCCACAAACCATATATGCACCAGGGCACTCCTCACTGCCATTTCCCAAGGGATTGGTCAAAGAATCCTGCTCCTGAGCAGGCCCACACATCCCTATGTCCCTCCCCACTGAGTAAAAGCAGCACAAACAGCAGGGCCAGGGCTTTGATGTGCTGCTGCAGCACCCATTTGACACCAGGGTGTGAACTGTGGCCCTGGAAAAGTGGTGTGACAAAGGGGAAGGAGGTAGGAGCAAGCAGTGCCACATCTCCCATATCTCCAGTGATGCCTCCAGCACATGGCCCTGGTGAAAGGGGCAGTCCCAGCCCTCCAGGAACAGCTCCTACATCCCAGTCCCTGCCCCAGACCAGGGAGAAATAAGCCCATACCCAGGGCTGCCAGTCATAAAGCTCTAGGACAAGTCCTTCAGGACCATTCCAGCACCACTGGAAAGAGAAGGAGCTCCTATCCAACCCCCCTTTGGGAAAGGAGTATCCCCAGCCCTGGACAAGGCCACCTGTGGCCCTGCCTCGCCAAGCCTGGCTGAACCCAAGGATGAGGACCCCCCCCTTCTCTCTGGGGCTGATCCCTGGGCTGCAGAGCCCTCCCTGGCAGAGCGTGCTCCCCCTGGATCTCCCAGGCCTTGGGCTGAGGCTGACTCCCCTTTGCTCCTGGATAACCCAGCCCAGTCCTCACTGGCTCTTTCCCAGCAGCCTCTGGTCCTCTCCAGCTTCTCCATCTCCCTTTTGAGCCAATCATCCTTGCTGCTCACCTCCATGTGCTCCCTCGGCTTCCAGGCTGTTCAGATTCCCCTTGGACCAATCAAAGCAATTCCATGCTCAGGAGGCTGAGCTGTGTTCCAGGCACAGAACAGGAGACAGAGCAGCAGCCAACTCTCATATACCCTACTGTTCAATGAATATGGAAAAGCTGAGAGCAGTCCCTTGTTGACTCCACACCTGAAGTAAGAACTCATCCCAAGGCTCAGAGCTTGGGAATCACTCTTTTCTCCGGGCGCAGCCAGCCCCAGCTCAGCCACATGGCCAGTTGGATGCCAGGACAGAGCCAGGTCCTGCTCTGCCATGGGAGGATGGTGTGCAGCAACTCTCTACCCCAAGAGTGAGAAGTTGCCATCCAATAGCATGAAGGTCTCCACTGCCTTCTCCCTGCCCCTACTGGAAACAGGGAAACTACAGAGCACAGGAGGGGCTCCTGGTCAGCCAGAGTGCAGAGTCCCAGCCGCTGCAGGGCAGAGAGCAAGAAGACAGAGATGCTGAGGAAAAAGGGAGAAGGGATTTATTATACTTCAAATTTCCAAGCACCAAGACATGCCAGAAGACTTCATTTCCACCGTGTGTTCAGTAAAGGCTGGGTTGACAAACAACACTGCTGGGGTCAAGGCCTCCCCAGCCCCACTGCTGGTACCCAGCACCCACAGCTGAAAGTGCAGCAAGAAACTGTGGAAACCCAACGGGTTCAATGCCCTTGTGCCTGCCCTAGCAGCAAACACACAGCTTGTCACTGCAAGAGAAGGAAGCAGGAGGCCAGGCCAGGCCCAGAGAACAGCCAGAGGGAGTTCTGGGGTCCTCACACAGCAATGCCCACCATGGTGTTCTGGCAGCTCATGCCACAGCGCAGCGCCTCTGCCAGGAGGAATCACTGCAATACCCATAATGGAAACAGAGCATTGAAAGACTCTGGGAAATTCATCTCCAGAATATAAAATAGTTGGGGTTTCCTGAGAAGTAAAACCTACTCCCATGGAACTGATGGGGCCAGCCACATCCACATACACGTACAAACACACACACTTTCTCTGATCGAAGACCAGATGACTCCATGGCTTCCACACAAACACAATGGGAAAACTTTACTTCACTCAAACTAGAACTAAACTATCTCCTTGCATTTCCTCTCTGCCTCCTTGCCTCCCATGCACATGCAGCCCAGCTAGGTTACATTCTGTGCCATTACATTCAAACCCTTCCCGAGCTGTGAGGTCTGCTCTTCTCCAGCACTGAAAGGAAAGGAGCCCTTAGGGCCAAACCAGGGGGATCACAGCTCTCTGCACTGGAGGATTCTTGGCACCTGACAAGCTGAGAGCCAGCAGGAACAACACACTGGGTCCCTACACCTCCTTCAAAGCTTACTGGGCACCAGGGAAAGGTGGTAGCACTCATAGCAGCCTGGCCCTGTGCAGTGAGATCCACCAGAGGACACAAGTCAGCTCAGATGGAGGAAGGACACAGCAGCAGCACAGTGGAACCCTTTGTGATTCCTGCAGTAGTGAGAAGGGGAAAGGCCTGTCCCAGGGCCAAGCCAGACCCCTGCTGCCTTCATGCACAGCTCAGGACGGAGCATTTGGGGTGTCTGTGCTCAGACACAGAGGAAGATACATCCCACTTTTCCCATTCACAAGCACTGGGAGGGGCTACATCACAAGGCTCTGCAGCCCAGCCTTCTGAAGCTTTCCCAAGGAGAGCAGCGCCACAATAGCTGATGGGCAGCAAGCCCTTTTGGTAGGTAGTGATCCAGCATGGCTCCAGCCCACAGCCTCCTCTGAGTAAAGCCACATGTTTGCAAGGAACCCCACTTTGCTGGGGTACGTCCTCCAGTTTGCAGTCACCACAGAGCAGCACTGGGGAGACCAGCACCCTTCAAAACAGCAGCACGGCAATGGTCCCAGGGTGCTGGGTGACAACTGGGTGTCACCAGTCCCGTTCGGAGGGCTCCCGGTAAGGCAGCCCCAGCTGAATGAAGACATCTTTCTCAGTGGGAGTGGGCAAAGTATGACCAGACATCACCTTGACACCTCCAGGGCCCTGCACCACAGCCGAACTGAGGGCGTGCTCGGACAGGCTCATGCCCTTGGTCTTGGCCAGGGCCCGCATGGAGCGGTTGAAGTGAGCTGAGCCAGTGAAGTAGAGCAGGGCACAGGCAAACTCCCTGTAGGGCACCACAATGATGTCAAGCCGGCGGTGACGTCGGGCTGGCCCGGGCAGCCGACACACTCCCAGGTACTTCTTCTGATCACCGTTGTCCTCCTGACTCATCAGGTCATCTGTAAGGAAGCCTGGGGAGAGAGAACAGGCAGAGGAGCTGAATGGTAGAGACTGACACTCCCACCCTGAAGTCCCCACTGTCCAGACAGCAGCTGAGGTGCCTCATAATGTGCTGTGGGATCCCAGCCTCAGCCCTGACAGTCTCACACGGACAGGAGAAGCCATGTTGAGCTGCAGCAGTACTCCCTTCTTAACACTGGGTGTGGAGCTGTTACTGGAGAGGGTCAGGACCAGGGGCAGTACTCTTAAGGACTTACAAGACTTCCAGTCCTTCAGAAAAGTATTCACCTGCCCTTCAATGAATGCCATTCACCTCATCACCCCCTCAGCCTGGCCATGCTAAGAACAGCTTTGAGCAGCATATGCCAGCCCTCAGCCTCCTTACCGCTTCTGTGAAGGCTGTCAAGCAGCTTGCTGAACACCCCACGGTGCGACTGCCCATCTGGGTGAGTGACCAGCACATCCACGTCTCCACAGGTGGGCTTCCCCCGACGGTAGGAGCCACATGCCACACACACAAGCCCAGGTTTCAGGGCCAGGGCAGCTTGTCTGACCTCCAAGAAGAGAAAAAGGGATGTATAGTCAGAGACTTGTCTCTTCATGCTCTTTCCATCAAGACAGCAAAGGATCTTGCGCCTGCCTTGTGACCTGTCCTGCATCTCCTGGGTCTGATACAGAGCAGATGCTTAGCAGGCACGGCAAATTGTACCACCCAGGCGCTGGCCTGCTGTCAGGAGCCACATGAGTCAGGGTGATTTCCACCCAGTCCTGCAAATGCCCAGCACACTGCCACACAATACAATCATCTACTACGGTGCTACCTACCATCAGTTATCAGCTCTTGGGGGCACTGGGCTAGAGCTGGGCTGGGACAAGAAGCAAGATGCAGCAATGCTGAGAAGGCAAAGTACAGCACAACCTTTCAGAGCCTTTGGCTTCTGAGACAACAGGAGTGAAGAGGTTTATCAGCTCTCTTGTGGACCAGAGCAGGCAAAGCTAAGCAGCCCACAAAGAGGATCAGTTTAACATGGTCACAGGTCATGTTTCAGAAGCAGAGATGGGTTCATGAAGAGCCTCCCCAGCAGGGCCCAACATAGCAGAAAATCTGCAAGTGTCCCTTGCAGTTCACTCCTGCCAGGGGTTCTGCCCCTGCAGGTGAGCCAGGCTTCCTGATCCGGAAAAAACACAAATGTCCCAACATTTTAGATTCAATGGATGCCAACACGCTGCTGCCAGCAATCAGACACATATCATCAGAACTATCCCTTATGCAGTCACCTCCAGGCTGGATCCCAGCTCCTGTTTTGTGCAGGATTCTGATACTTCAGTGCTAATTCTGATGGCTTAATTCATTAAATGCTTAAGAAAGGCTCCCAAGTCCTTGGACAGGAGTATTCTTAGTCTGATTGTGCCAATCACCCTGCTGGCAGCAAATAATTAGGGGCTCAGCAATCCCCAGTGACGAGGCCATCAGAGGCTGGGGTTCAGGAAGGCAGTGTCCATGCCCACAGCCCCTTGTCACTCTTGGGGATCATCCTTCATTAGCAAGAGATAAACCCATTAACCTTTGCCCCAAAGGTGCTCCAAGAAGCCACAAGCCTTTCTCATGCGGAGCAAGCCCTCCTCTGGTGTCCTTGCCCCCCTTCTGGCTTTAAATGAAGATTTCTAGAAAACTCCCAGCCCCACCCAAGAGCCTAAAAGCTCCTCAGATCTCACTGTGACAGGCAGCACAGACAGTCACTAATCCCTCATTCTCTCTCCTGGGCCTGGATCAGAGGTGCGTGCGTGTGTATGGAGGGGAGCGCAGTAATCCCATCAAGATAACAATAGACCCACCCCCAAGAGCCTGCTCCTCGACCCAGCCTGCCTGGGAAAGGGACCACTCACCACCAGGATGGTTAATCCGGCACACGGGACTGACACCCCAGCAGGAGCCTGGCAGCAGTGTATTCTTCGTGGCCAGGCCCTGTGGCCGAGTGACAGGGTCACGCTGGCTGCTGCTTCCATGGTGATCAGAGAGCACAGGGGTAGCAATGACACTGTGTTCCCCAAGCTCTCTGCTCACATTAGGGTACACTGACTTAGCACCCCATAATCCTTGAGCATCATGGCTTACTAGAACAAGCAACACCCATCCGCAACCTGGATCCCCTTTGCTTCCAGCAATGATATCCATGGAATCTGTCCCCCCACTGACAACCAGATCACATGGGGCTCATGGCTTCCTTTGGAGAAGCAGTATAGGGAAATATTTCAGAGGCCTTGGCTGAAAGCACGCATCTCAGAGATGGTAAGAGGCAGGAAAGACCTGGGAACCTCCTCATCCCACCAAGTCACATGCAGCCTTTTTCAAAGCAGTGTGTAGAACTGACACCTGTGAAGTATCCTTCTTCTCACCAGGCATTCAAACCGAACCTTCCTAAGGTGCAAGGTAGGCATCTCGTGTGCCCATGGCCAAAAAGGATCCCCCAGGCACTGACCCTGCCCAAGAGGAGAGGCTGAAGAGCTCAGCTATAGCAGTGAGGGATGCTTCCACAGCACACACCCTCCTGCCAGGTGCCAGCAGGTACAGGTACTCCACGCTGAGGGCTTAGGGCTGAGGTACTCACAGCGTGCTCTATTTCTGCAGCCTCCTCCCGAGGCATCCGCTCCTGGAAATCTGTGTAGTGCTTCAGCCCCACAGCCTGCTGGTGGGTGAGGGTTGCCTTGGTGCGGATATCATCCAGTGTCCGGAAACCCTAGTGCAGAACATGGGGTGATATACAAATATCTACCAAGGCTTTGCTCTTAGAATACTTCCAACGAAGACTTGGGCAGAATGTGTTTAACCTGACTCAAGTCCAGGCCAGCCACAGCTTCTGAGATCACATGCAGATCCAGTTCTTTTGGAACCAGACTTAGGGCCTGGTTCCACAAGAAGGGATTTAGGCAATCCCACTATTCACACACACCTCCAGTCCCCACCCTGCAATGACTAGAAATCTTAACTAAACCAGACAGAAGGCTACTGTTCTTAAGGCACTGTGCTCCTACAGCTTGAGGGAAAACAGTAACACAGGTAGAGGAATAACACCCAGAATATCCCAATGAAGGAAGGCCTACAGCATGAACACAATCCTATTTTTAAGACAGCAAAGAATCCAGTCACAAACCAAACACTACAGGAAATCAGGCTCCATCAGCTGTGTGCTCAGGAGACAAACTGTTTGTAAAGAAGGAATCCACCCAGTGGGCTGGGTTGCTCCTGTTGGCACCATTACCTCAATCTCATTTTTACAACTTCCAGATAAGGTGGACGGCTGCTCTGACAGCTACAGGAGCCAGCTGGGCCAACAGGACAGCAACTGAATCAGGAGCTTTCATGGCCAAGATGCCCTGATTCAAGCTTGGCTCTTAGCAGTGTCATTGCTATAAGCAGTGTGAGAAGAGCTCCAAGCAGTGAAGCTAAGGGAAAAGGCAGTGTGTCCCCCACTCCTCCAATCATTCAACTTTGTCCTCTACGCCCACCCAAACTCAAGTCTTAGCTGGGTGCACTCCATTCACCCCATACACACTCACAAAAGGAGCCAGCTTCACAGCTCCTCCCATAAAAGCAGATTCAAATCCCATCCATGGATATTGGCAACTGGAAACTATTTGTGCAAGTAATTCTCTTACACTGAGCGGCAGTCTTCAAACCATAGCCTAAGAACCTCTTGTATAAAGCACTAAACTTACCTGCTGGTACCATATCTGTGCTGTCTTAGGCCCTACTCCCCAGATGTTGGAAAACAACTCCAGCACTGGCACACTCTCACTGATGTGATCCAGTTTGCGCAGGTGCCCACTCTCCAAGATCTCCAGGATCTTCTCTGCCATCCGCTTCCCAATCCCAGGGATTTTACAGGCTTCCTAGCAAGAAACCAGAGCTGCTACTGGAAAACTGAAGATCACAGACAAGCTGGGAAGCTGCTACCCACTCAGAGCCTGGTATAGCCATTTGATTAGTGACTGGTAAATGTCAGAACTAGTTCTGTCCGATGGTCTCCTCTCTAGCCCAGGCTTACATAGGCTACATTGATTCAATGCTAAATGGAAAAGGACATGCATGCAGAACAGGACTGAAACACTAATACACTCAATGGCTGGACTGTCAGAGTCAGTAAGGTTCACATCCAGTTAATTTGATATATTATCTCGAATGGTGGCTAGTTGCTGATTTATCTCATGAGTGCTCAGGTCTGGCCCTGAAAGAAAAGGCTTAGACTGCACTTTTCTGCTGTTCTGAAAACACTGCAGGTGGTCAATGAATCCCAACTCGCACTTGCTACACATCTTAAATCAAAGTCACCACACAGGAAGAAATTCCCAAGACAAGCCATTCCATGTACAGAAAGAGGAAGAGATCTGGGTCATAACAGAGCTAGGATGCTGAGCTTCTCTCCCTGCTCAATCACTCTGGGAAGGTGTTTTACCTGGTAGGAGGTGACTGGTTTGTGGTAGCTCTTGAGTGCATTGATGGCTTTGGAGTAGCCCAGAGATCTCCACTTGTCTCCCTGGACTGTGTAGGCCTTTGCCAGCACTTCCAGCTTCTCTGTGATGCACTGGTTGTGATTCTCCTTCTTGCTGTTGGAGGACTGGGCACAAACCCACTTGCTGGCAGGCTGGGCCACTGTGGAAGAGCTGTCACCGGCCTCCTCTGACGATTTCACAGGGTAACAGCCAGAAATCAATGCTTCCAGATCTCCCTGGGTGACACGAGCATCTTCTCCTTCACTGCCTTCATCATCAGAGTTTTTCTTTAGGGAGAGGTAGAAAATCAGCCATGTGAGAATAAGTACATGCCTCACGTACGTCCCCTTGGCACAGGCTGCTCCTGAGAGTAGGGAGTATAACCAGCCTCCCAGGCATGCAGTGCTCAAGCTGCCATCTCTGGAAGTGGTTGGCTATATGCACACCGCAGCTCTTCACATCTCTCAGCTCTACACATGCACCCTCTGAAGCTACATGCACATCTCACAGAGCACAGGAGACAAGACACTGCTGTCCACCTGTGATCCAAGCTCACATGCACCATCTAAGTTAAGCCCCTGAGACCTAACTGAGGTAAGACACTGCTTAAGTGAGCAACTGTTGCCAGCAGCATGGTATAACAATCATGAAACGCCTGGCTGGGATTGATCCTGACTCCTTGCTCCCCCTGGAAACCTTTTGCTGGTCTGGCGGCTGCATAGACATCTCTCACATTCAGACTCCGTACCTTCCACCCCACGATGCAGACGACAGGAGATAGGCACTGAACTCTGTTTTCAAATTACAGACACAAAAATCTTAAGAGGGTAGTAAATTACAACCCCCTCATTTTCCCCATGGCTATCTGCAAGAGAAAAGGAGGAGGAAGGAAAGACACAAAGGACTCCACATTCCTCAGTGACAGAAGAAAGAACCAATGTATACATTTGCTGATACCCTCAGCATTAGGATGCCTCTGTGTAGACTTAAGAAACAATGAGCCTTGGCTTCAGGTAACGAACAAAAGGGGATAGAAGTGGGAAGCTGCACAGAAGCTTTGCTCACTGGGGTCCTCCTCTCTCCTGATGTATAAACACAGGAGCCCACAATGATCTAAGAGCTTCTGTGCTGTGGAAGCAACCCTGAATGGCACAGGGCTGTTTGGGATCAGTTCAGCAATTATATCCAGCACACCAAGACCTGCTGTGAGTTTCTGCAGTGCATCAGCCTAACATCAGGGCCATTTCCTTAGAACCTGTGGTTCTGCTGGCTAAGCAGGTCTGCAGACACGATTCCTGCAAGATACAGAGCTGAGCCTTTAGGAAGAAGAGGCGGGATGTTTCCCTGTAATCTTGTTTTGTAGCTGAAAACTGGGTCAGACTGAGGATTTGATAGACTAAAGTAGTTTTATTCTCCCTGAAACCCTTGAAACACAACTCCCTTAAGACACTGCTCCCTCTAAGGGCAGCAAAGCCTCAGAGTGTTGCTGGTTAGTAAGCCCCTTAAAAGCATCTAAGTAGCATGTTATCCAACAACAACACAAAGAACTCCGCAGCTGGAGAATGCAATTCCCATCCTCTTGGTCAGCATTGTCATGTAAGGTGAAAGAGCACGTAAACCCCTGACTCTCTAAGCTTCACCAACAAAGCTGATGGACTCTTTACAACCACGCGTGCCAAACCAACTAGTCACATTAGCTTCTAAGATACTCCAGCATCCTACAGACACTGACTTACTAGAGCTGGGTGAGACTGGGATGTGCATGGTTTGTCTGGAGCACAGCACAGGAGCCAGGATAGCAGCTGAAGCCCAGTAGCTGAGACAATATGAGAGGAAGGCAGGTAGCCTGGGATAACAGCCAAGGGTTCAGTCAGTGAGGAACTGGCACTGCTTGCAAAACCTGCCTTGCATAAAGCTACTGCATCCAGATGACAGTCACAAAGCAGTTGCTGAGTCTGGTAACAAGGTTTCCTTACAGGAGTTTACACTCAAACACAGAACTCCCAGAGCAGCCCCTGTTCACTATGAAACACTGGCACACTCATCATCTCATAGTGAAAAAGCATCCACCCAAGCTAGAAATGATTCTCTGCTCAAATGGAGGCTACTTCTAAGCTCAGATTTCAGCTTCACTGTTGTAGCTGGGTTTCAAGAGTGGTTGGTACTGTCTTTAAAGCATATTCCATGAGTTTTCCTCTCCTCCCCACACTCACATATTCCTAAGCTTGCGACAAGGGATTTTACTGAAATGTCTACAGATACTGCTTCTGTGCACTGACTAACAGGAAATATCATTGCTTGAGGGGATTTAAAAGAAAAAAAGGCAACAAGGCTTCAGACTAGCGGCTGTCTGACCACCCAACGTAAACATGAGCAGAAAGCAGGCCAGATACCACAGGATCCACAGCCATACAAAAGATCCTTTCTCCCATTAAGTCTGAGATTTGATAATAACAATTGCCACAAAATTAAGAGTTAGAAGAAACAGCAGACCGGGTAATTGCAAAGGCAATGCAGTTAAGAGGCAGCCAGCTCTGCCTATAGTGCACTAGATAGTAAGTCTGGGGAGAAAACATCCTCCCCACACACATATTCAAGCAAAAACCTAAATCAAAGGAGCCCTCAGTGGGCTGCCAGCCAGGGAGTAACCACAGGGGTTTGTGATACAAGATTTGGGACTGTGTTAGAAAACAAATGCCAGCATTACACAGCTGCTGCTGCTCTAAGAGGTCTGGTGTAACTTTGCTGCAGATAGATTTGAAACCAATGACTAAAAAGAATTCAGCAAACTTGAGCAAAAGTACAGAGAAAAGGAAGCAAGCTAACAGCAGGCTGGAGAAGCTGACTCGCAGCACAGGTCACTCATAACCCAGCACAGATATTTTAAGCACACCATCACAATTGCTCAAGTGGCAACCTGATCCACTGCACATGTGTCTGAACAGGGTGCTGGCCAAGGAGTGGAGAATGGGTCAGCATGGCTCAGGCAGGCACACAGGATGAAATATCAGAGACAGCTTCCTGAAAGGGAGATATTCTCAGGCAGTGAATATTCCTCAAAAAGATGCAGGGAAAACGTGATCACCAGAGTGAGCCTTGGCTACTTCAGCTGGAAACGTTTGACGGGGACACGAATTTAAGGGATGTTTTTTTCTACTTTTCACATCTCAAAGTGACAAAGAGAAGCAGTAACTATGTGTACAGCCCAAGTCTACCAGCACCAACCCACTGAAACATCCAGAAACCTTCCGTTTGCTGAGAAAATCTGGCATTGAATCCCTGCAGGGATGTTCTTAGCCAGGAAAAGCAGCATGCAGGATCTGTTCACAAGGAGAAGGGTCTGTGTGGGAAGCCTCACCTCAGTCAGCTGCTGCTGTCCAAGGGTGCCCAGGCCTTGCTGCGAGGAATCCTCCAACTGTGCTTCAGTATTTGGTTTCACTGCTCCCTCCTCAGCTGGGGGCTGGATCTCCTCACTGCTCAGGACCTGCTGGTGCTCCTTTTTTTTCAGTTCTCCCTCCTCCAGGTGCCTGCCATGAATCAGATATGTTAGTACAGGAGGAGAACTTCTTAGCTCGCAGAAAACTGACTGAGAGATCATTCTGAATGTTTTGGGATGGAGCAAACAACTCATATGAACTGCATCATAGATTAATCACTCTGGTTTTGGTTCAATTCCCCAATTTTCATCCACCTTGCTGGCCTGCAACTTCCACTCTTATCTACCTCACTCTTAGACTCTTTCTCCAAAATTCTGCCAAAACATTTTAATCCTAACCTGTGGCTGCCTGCTGCTCCATTCCTTATTTCCTCTTGTGACTAGATGTCAATCCTCTTTCTGCAATAAGTAAGAAACAACATTTAATTCGCAGCATTTTTTAAACAAATCTCCTTGTATCACTGACGGATTAGGAAGAGGAGCCTTTAGCACTTGTAGCAAGTGACAGGACTCCTGTTAGCACTTCTGGGATATATTCCATGTTTTGCTACCCCACAGAATGGCAGCTGGTCACAAAGTCACTAAATTTCACGCTCTGTATGGGTAAAAGTCACTTTGAGTCATTCCCACAGGAGCTGCAAGGAGCTGCAGTCTGAGATTTTGAGCAGAGGTCAAATTTTAGTACTGTTCAGTTTAGGACAGAAGTGCTGTAGTGAGGAACAACACGTGGCATTTGCGTACCTGTGAGGGATAAAGACACGGTAGCCAGCAGTACTCAGCAGCTTCTGGTCTCTAATGCAAGCACTCAGCCAGGATGCCTTCACTAGCTGCAACCCTGAAGGTAGCTTGGTTAATTTAAGGAGCCGAAAAGCCCGATCACAGTCCATGTCTTCAGCCACAATGACATGTGTCACCTCCGAGGAGAGCTGGTTGTGTACAGCACCCCCATTCTGGATAATCTGCTTATGGAAGATCTCCGCCCTGGCTTGGCCAATGCCAGCTTGCAGCACGTAAACAGCAACTGGATTCAGCCACTCTGCTGAGGAAAACACAGGGGCAGGAGCTCAGTGACAAGAGAAACAGTGTCCCAGACCAGTGGGGCTACATATCTCACATAGGACTTGATGGCACCCACAGTGGCAGGTAGTCTTTAAGGGGCACCAGTTTGTCACACCAAAGCAGACTGGCCACGATCTCTACAGGAAACACACTCAGAGGCCAGAAAAAGCCTTTGAGGGTTCAGGACCTCATTAACAAGCTGGGGTAGCAGTATTATATTCCATGTCGTGGGCATGCAGGACTTACCATCAGGTATTTCTGTTCCTTCCTCTTTTGGGATCTTTGAAGGGATGCTTTTTCCTAAATCATCTCTCACTTTCTTCCTCTTGGGAAAGGCTTTGACAATCCCTCGTGGCTCCATAGGCCTGGTGGGAAGTTCAGCTGCAACTCCTGAATACCAGTAAGAAAGAGAGAGGTTGCCTAGACCAGCGTTACACAAGCACAACTTAAGCTTCACTCATTTTGCTCACTCTATTTGCTGTTTTTTGAGGTTTTTTCTTTTGTTCTTGCTTTCCAAAAGCACTTGCCCTGAGGGAGAGACCTGGAACCAAGAATTGCAGTCCCCAAGGTCAGAAAAATCAAAGTTAGAAATCACCAAAAATCCATTTAAGAAGACCCTGCTAAGATGACTGAGTTCTTACAATAGAAAGTATTCAACTACTATAGCATTTTGGAGCTCCTTCCTGCCCAGCCAAAAGCAGCAACTTAATTTCTCTGATATTTCTTAAGCATGTTCCCAGGAGGGAAATGCCTCTCCTGCCAGGGTTGAAATCCAGTCACTGATGAGAAGGGATAAAACAGCTGACTGACACCAAGTGTGTTTATACAGCCACAGGAGGAAATCCCCAATGTGGCTTCAGCTGGAGACAGCAAACTAATAAAGATTAACCAGTCAAGTTCAACACAGGTACAACTGTAGCTTTACCACCACAAGCCTTGCAAAGGCAAACTTTGGAGCTTTAACTACCATCCCAGGCTACCGGAAATTCAGTTTTCCATAGCCCAAACTACCCCCTGAATCACTGTATATCCCAACAGCACCTTCCACCCAGCTGCAGCGTCAAGTCAACGCCAACCTGGCTTCCTCTCTGTGCAGCACCTTGTGTTTTGCTTTGAGGTTCTCACAGACAGACCAGCACAAGCCTATCACATTAAACCTGGAAAAGCAGAAAATCATCCCGCTTGATTGTGTTTTCTCCCTGTGGTCTCCTCCTCACCCCAGCATTAAGTCCCTGGAAGACTAACACAGAACTGGATTCAAGCCCTTGCTTCTGCAAGAAAGATTTTACCTTCAAAGGAGAAGAAACCCCACTATGTTTCTAATCTCAGCTTCACACAGATGTTCCTGTTTTTAGGACATTTTGACCAAAAACTGCTCTGAAAACAGTAATATTTAAAGAAAAACACCCCACAGTAAACTCCCCCAAGCTTCTATGCGCCTCAGTCCTTTTCAGGGCTTAGAAGAACATTTTCCAGGTAATACTTAACTGCCTAAGACCAAACACACATGTGAGGTTACCAAGCTTGCCTTGCCAGCACCCTCAGGCCGCGAAGGCTTCAACACCCTCAGCCCAGCGGCACCCAGAGCCTCGGGGGAAGGAAACGATTCCCAGGAACCCCGCGGCTGAGCCCAGCGAACCGAGGGCCAGGGAGGGAAACGGGACCCCCCACGCCCCGGCCTGAGAAGGGCGGAAAGAGGGCG
>JANHGB010019384.1:0-13642 GCA_026283785.1 Coracopsis vasa
TGTGAGGGTGGTGAGGCACTGGAATGGGTTGCCCAGGGAAGTTGTGAATGCTCCATCCCTGGTGGTGTTCAAGGCCTCATTGGACAGAGCCTTGGGTGACATGGTTTAGTGTGAGGTGTCCCTGCCCATGGCAGGGGGGGTAGAACTAGATGATCTTAAGGTCCTTTCCAACCCTAACTATTCTGTGATTTTGTTTTTGAATGGATATGCAATATCTTTGAAAACACATAACTAGGTGAGTTCAATTCGAGTGTATAGAATGTGAAGAATGCACTAATGTTGCAGTACTGTCAGATACTGCAATAGCAATAGTGTTTTTATAGTACTCATTCACTTTTGAAAGAGAGATGAAGTCAGTATTTAGGTAGTAGAAGGCAGTCAGTAGATTAACTGAGCCATAGTAACTTAAGAAATATTCCAGTAGTTTCTTAAATATCTTCATCTTTGTGATATTTAAATGATTCTAGTACATTGCCAGCCACAGAGAAATTGGCATTTTGAGATCTTCAGTCATTCATTGCAAATAGATAACTAGGAAGCAACTAGGAAGCAACTAGGAAGCAACTAGGAAGCAACTAGGAAGCAACTAGGAAGCAACTAGGAAGAGAAGGTAGTTACTTGCTGCTTCTCTAAAGTAAGTGTTAATTTGCATGTTAAAGATACAAAAAACCTCTGTACACATAAAGAGTTTCCACCTAAAGGTCTCAAAAAAGCTACACCACCATCCCCATTATCCAAAGAAGCCTCTTCCACAACAGCCTCTGCTATCAAAGAAAGAACAAGTAATACAGGAGAACTACTTCAGGTTTGCAGGTATGGCCAGTTTGGCTACACCAGTTTATTTACTCACTCTAACTTACCCCTGAAAAGCCTCTGGGATTACCAAAGTATAAAAAAGTAGGTAAGGATCCCCACATTGAGCTACAGTGCTTTTAACTGTATGGTTAAAAGGCAACTAACAAAAATACGCATTTTGTAAGACCAGAAATCCCCATTTTTTATACACATTTCTCCAAACTAGTACCAGCACTGGGAGCATGCCTTTTTATTAATTAATTCAGCACAACCAGTGCAAGCAAAATGAGGCTTGCACGGTTCTATGGCAGCAGAGTTATCACTGGAGTAAAAAGAGCAATAGAGCAGTATTCTGCAGGCCTGCAGTACTTCATCTTACAGCAAAAGAAAAATCACAAGGAAGCAACACTTCTTGTTCCCCAGACAATCAAGTTCATCTTCTAGAAGGGATAGGATGATTAACATCTGAATAAAAGAGATGATGCTCTGGAGGTCAGCTTTTAGGCATTCTCATCCTAGTTGCTGAATGTACTTGGGTCACCTTATATTTACCTTGTAGGAATCCAGTTGTACCCTAAGACCTCAGAACAATGCCTGCTTGATTTCTATGCATAACATATTGTTTCCTGAAGCAGATCCAAACTATACCTAAACGAGCAACAGATAAAGAGAGTCTTTTACAGAGAATTCACTTTGAAGAAGCAGTAAGGAAGCAGTAAAATGTGTGGAGTTCCCAGGAGTCCCTTCTCTGAGAACTTGCAGATTTGAATCCAGAGTAGCTTTCTGGCAACAGCAAGATGGTTCTTTCTGTGACCTCTAGAGCCATAAACATCTGTTTGTAAGTCAGGACAAGAACAGTGGACTCCAAGAAACAAACTGTTGGATCAGTTGTTAATACAGGAAATGCTACCATGAAAAACATTTGTGCAGTTCAGTTTCAGGGTGGAAACAGACTTCGAAGGCACCTTTCAAATTTTACAGACCTTTCTCAGCTTTGCTGACTTGATCTCAACCTTAAAAACAGGAGAAGAACCTACGTGTTTCCTGCCAAATTCCTCTTGTCTCCTATGGCTGACTAATGGATAGGGATACAGTATTCCCTATGTTTTTGCTAATCTGAAAAATGCATAAGAATTTGCATGCCTTGGCCTAATAAACTGAATGTGTTTCTGTGCAGATGTTCCTCTGGGTGCTACGTTAGTAACCGCTTTTTATAATGGCTGCATGGAGGTGGAGGTCAACAACAGACAGCTGGATCTGGATGAAGCCATTTCGAAACACAATGACATTAGATCTCACTCGTGCCCACTGATTATGCAGTAACCATTCAATTCTTAATTTGACTTTTTTCTGTCAGATATAATTTGTGTAATTAGTCTCATGCCATAATGAAGCCTGTATTCTGTTATTCAACATGTGCCAGGAAAATAATCAACAGCATGTTTTTCCTCTCTTTTATATAAAAAGGGGGGGTGGTGAGGGAAATCCCCTCTTTTCAGCTGTAAAGAGACAATCAAGATAAAATTCTGTAAGATGTTCTTTTATTCATATCAGTGATAAATCTTAAAGCTAGATTTATCTTCCATGTTCATACTATGCTCTTGATATATTTAGTTTGGAGAGAGAGTTCAGGAAGTTCTGTTTAGAACCAATTTTACTTACTTTTCATATGTTAGCACCGAGCCACAAGTTGCAAGTTCTGGTCATGTGTTTGAATCTAAACCAAACCAGTCTCATTAAACTTCTCCAAGCATTCCATACAAAGAAAAACCTCTACAGATTCTGTAATCCGTGCTTGTGGAAAAGGAAAAGGAAAAAGCCCCAACAGAATCCGGAGCCCAAGCTCTCTGTGAACATGTTTACAAGTTGTATCAGTATTGGTAAAGCAACTTCAAAACTGAAATGTTTTTAGAAGGAGCTCAGTTTTTGCAAGTAGTTCTTGTTTTACTGTACCAGCTTTAATTCTTCTATCTTAGGAACCCAGCTTTGGACTTTTGAAAGACTTCTGGATTAGGTCAGGTAATTTACTTGCAAAGTTGGTTAAAATACACCCCAGGCAATTCTGGACAACAGGAGATGGCTGGAAAGAATGTGCTCTGGTCTTCATCATGGGACATCAAACTGGAATTTGCTAAGTAAAGCTGAGAAATTATGGCAGACTTTTCTTCTATTCGAGACAAATCTAGCACTCCTCAATCAGAGCACCCTCTAATGGTCCATCATTTTCCCTTTATCTAGGTCAATCTTGCATTCACAGAGCCCCAGAAGAAATTTATTTGTAAGCCCTACTGCAGTTGTGTTTCTGACATACTTGAAAGCCTAAATTTTGCTAGTAACATGAGAATGTAAAGCCATATTCTGCTCAGCCACTCTAATGGAAGAGGCAATCAGAAAAATACTGTTTTTCTCAGGTGTACTTATTTCAAGCAATTTTAATATTACTTTAGCATCCTTTGAGCATTCCTTCCACTTTCAACCTCATTTTCACACAACCAGAAACCACCTTGTTCAGCTCACCTAGTGGCTTTTTTAACCCCAAACCGAATAAATAGCAAGAGGATTGCTGTAAGCGATGAATACATACTCTCATCCATCAACTGGAGAGACATTTATCTGCCAAGATTCTTGACCTGAGGTTTGCTTTCTTCACTCAAGACACTGAAGTGGAAATGTATGTGCAGAAGGATGGATTGTGACAGTATTCATTTTGAGGATTGCCTTTCTCCAGAGATATTCCCAGTGACGTTAGCGAGGTTTCTTTCATTGTCAAATCCTAGCATTAGTACATTGCTATTGTAGAATCTGAGCCCATCTTTCAACATTATTGCTTTGTCTGAGGTTATTGTTAACTTTACTTCCCTCTTGCATAATGTAATACAGGATTTGCTCAGACTTGCACACCAACCAGCCTCAACAGAGTCTCTGAGTCTGCCCAGCACTGGTTCATATATAGCTGCTTATCACCAGCAATACCATAGAGTTGACACCCAGGGCCTAATTACCAGTGACCTGTTAGTTCAGCTTTCTAGTATGGCATGTGAAAAAAGATTGGATTTCTCCAGAATCCATGGAGGGGAAATAATTGCAGGAAAGCATCCTTCCCTGCTCTCCTCCCATCCCAACACACACATTCTTCATTTGGGCCCAAGCAGATGAATAACTTGACTGAAATAAGCATGTTTTGTACTCAAGGCAGAGCTGAACTGGGACAAATACACATCATCATTTGTAGTATCTCAACAGCACCCACTGAATTCTTGAAAGCCCTTGGGTCAGTCTCTGCCTTGTACAACAAATACAAATGATGAGAGATGAGGGACACAAAATAAAGTGTCAGCAGTACTCAGTGCTTATGTTGGCCTGTGATAATAGAAGGAAAAGGAGGTTTTGGTGGGGTTGTCTCTTGTTGTTTGGTTGGTTTTTAGGTTTTGGATTTTAAGTGTAATAAATAGTATAGAGATGAAAGACAAAAAAATCACTGCATTTTCTCACACATAAACCATTTCTTTCTGTTGTCACAGAATAATATTTTAGGGTTTTGTAGTTATAATGAAACCTCTGCATTTTTTATGTGAAAGTGCCTCCCTCTTGTAAGAATTAAATAAAGCCACATTTGCAAGTTTCTTTTTATTTTAAGTTGTATTTGCATATCTCTGTTCATTTTCACTGTGCAAGACTTGTCCTAGTGGAAAATGGCTTACTCAAGAGATTGTGATAATCCAGCAAAGAAATGAATTGGCTCAAATTAATATGCTATTCAAATAAGCATCCATATTCTCTAGATAAATTTGTAAGTTTAGTAATTGTTAATATTGCCTGAGGAAATTAAGCTTTGCTTAAAACTACATGTGGAAGAAAGAAGATCAGGGAAAGCTACCGATTCCGATCTTTTCTCCTTCCTTGGATGTATTTCTTTGTATATTTAGACATAATCATTTTAGCAAGGGCTGTTCAGTGCTTATACAGAACAGCTGGGCCTGCTCTGTACTTTTCCATCTCCAGTGCTCTAAGTGCCACAAATCGTCATGTCCTAATTTCCTTCAGAATGAAATCTAGTAATGGAATTGGTTACCATTTATGCTAGAGCAGCTTCCTGCTGAAGTGCCTGATCTGACTTGACTTTACATACTTTAATACCTGCATGTCTCCTGGTAGATTGAGTGCAAACACCTTCACTCAAGATTAGCTCTGGAGCTGTTACCTTCAAAGAAGAGAGGCCAAAATCATTTTAAGTCATTCTAGTCCTCCTTATCACTGAACAATACACTGGTCTTAGTCCTTTGATGTCATTAGTCATATGCACCTGCTTAATGTTTTGTTGCCTCAGCAACCTTGTTATACCAAAATAACAACCTGATTTGGGAACAGTTTCATGTTTCAGCTGCCAAAAAGAGCAGTTATATTCCAAAAAGATTAGATACAAGGAAAACAGCTGACACCAAAGGGGAAAGCGGGGCATCGCTTTGTGAATAAAGAAAGAAGTGAGATACCCAGACTCTGATTTTGTCCCACCTTCTTTTCCTGTCCACAGTCCTGCAGCAGCAGTTCAGAGCTAAGTCACCTTAGTTCCTGTCATTTTAGACAGCTGATTGCCTGACACATTGGTGCAAAAGTGCCAACAAGACACACAAGAAATACTATTGTGTTATCATTGGAAATCAAAAGGAACTTCCACCAAAAACTCCATCCAGAGTTGAGACTTCCACAATAACAGGGTTTACTGCTTGTTTGTTTGACAAAATGCTTCCCATCCACAAAACGGCCATACCCTTATTGTTACACTAGGTGTATCCTGCTCTAAGGATAATTACATTTCAATAGGAATACATGAATAAGCAGCCAGATCCCATGTTAGTTCCAAGTAAGGGATCTAGGATGTTGCTTATGGGCACTTAAATCTAGTGGTTGCAAATCAACTCAGCTGTATGTAATCCACAATTATGTGGCTTCAAAAACAAAAGTCCTATCTTTTTTGGGTTGTTTTTAAAGGAATTTGTAGGATCTCAGCAAATTAGGAACACATTAAAAACACAAGTGCTAAGAAACCAGTATCACACATCATAGGTTTGCAGAGCAGCAGATTCCACCCCTATTGTCACTGAAGATAAGGACCATGGGAACTGCAACAACATGCAAAGCAAAAGCCACAACCACCACATCCCTCACATAAGCATTTATGTGCATTTTGGGAAAGTCAGACATGCAAAAATACTTCAAGAAGTACTTGTTGGCATAATGACCATTATCATACACTGACATAAACGCATCCTATGCAGCAGTCTGTGCCAGAAGGGTTTTGAAGCAACATGATGCTTTGTTTCTGTCTCTTGAGTTTGGAAGTACCAAAAAGGCAGAAGGCCAGTCCGCCTCGGTGCACTGGCTTCTGTCCAGTTTAGCTAAGCTTATGTGGAAGGACACACACAAAACCCCCATCCCATTAGAAATTACATCAACCAGAACCCCCCCGCACAGAACAACACACACTCACCAAAACCCACAAGTGAATTTGATCCAGTTTTCACCTCCTTTCCTCTCTCTTACACTCCACACCCCTCCAAACACATAAACAACTCTGTTTAAAAACACACCTCACTTTTTAACCTCACTTGGCACTTTTACATCATCCAATACGGCAACAGTTTGCTCAAAACCAGGGCTGTGTTTCCCCACACACACCCAAGGCCAGCTTTACAAGCATAAACTGGAGCTTAAGCAAGGACTTTAGGCTGTCATTACAGGAGTAACTGAAGTACAACGCTCTAGTCTGCGATGCTTGACCTGATATAGATCGAATCTCTTGCTCACCTTTCTTTATAAGCAAACCAGGTTCTTGAAGCAGTGAAGAATCTTGCTTTGCTTCCACAAGCTTTAACAGTTCCAAAGTAGTGCTTTATTTCTTGATGCTCATGAATAAGCAGTGTTTCCCTTCACTCCCATCCCCCAGTTAATAGGTAAACAAGACCCAACACAATAACGCATAACTCCACAGTTATAAAAAGCCATATAGCTTGTTTTTCTAGAGGCAGGACCAGAATCAACCTCATTCTTCTCCAATTGGGTCAAACTTCCTCTGTAGAAAGCCCACCACAGCACTAGTGAGGGAAGCACATGCTAACAGCAATGCTGACACCCAGTCTAAGTAAACTGAAGAGGAGGTGAAGGCCATGAGACTGGAGAACAATACTTCTAGAGCTTACTAATGGCTCTATTTATGATATCATAAATATTAAAGGTAAGACCTTAATTAGGACATAAAATGACCACTGTAAGACACATGCTAAGTTAAATATGAATCATTGCAAGCTTTGAGAGATACAGAAAAAAAATGGCTTTGCTTAAAACAAACCCTGAGAAAGAACTGTTCATATGTAAAACAGCCAATACTTCTGATTACCATTCAACAGTTCCTTACCTTTCCAAGGGAGAATTCTTCCTTCTTCAAGTTCTGGTATGATTCCTATCAACCAAAACTCTGTTAAAGAAAAAAGAAAGGGGAAAAAAAGCTATTATTAGAGCAAGCCTTACTCTTCTATAGCCTATCACAGAGTGGCTTGATCATCCCCATCAGCTGGCCACAGACTCCTGCTAACGCAGCCCATTGAAAAGCAATCTCCTCTTTTAAACCTGGGTGGAAGCCAGCCTTTTGCTTCAAGGGTTTCTTCTGGAGCAGAAGGTTGTGTAGATTTAACAAACCTGTTTGCCTGAAACAGGCAAACCCCATCACCTTGTAATTCATGACTTTATATTATCACACCGGGCAAGAGGCATTAAGCAAGCTGCACAGATGAAGTTGGTGTCTCAGTGAAGGTTTACACACGCTCTCACAAGTGTTTCAGAGCATTCCTAAGTAGTTCATTGGCAACTTCACAAGCTCCTCATAGTGAAGTCATTACTCTGCATTTGCTGTTTTCCACAGATGTGAACCAGGATGACATCAGGACCGGCCCCAAACTGTCTTTCCATCCGCTGGCGTGGGCCAAAAACCCCAGTCCTTGGGGTGCTCCACTCCATATGGGAAATGAGATTAGTCTGGGTCAAACAGTCAAGAGAGGGACTGCTGTCCTGTGTTCACAAGTGAAGGTTGCTTTTGTAGCCACTTAGCTTCTTAGACAAAGATAAATGAACAGTATTTCCCAGCCTGCTCCATATAAAAAAAGATTGTCTCTTTAAATATACAACAGATGGGAATAAACATTTTAAGATGAGCGCACTTTCTCTAGGCCTTTTTAAAGCAAAATGAGCCTTGCATTAGCATTTTTCAAACTTTATTTGCATGGGGAAGACTTTAAAGAAACAACCTAACAAAAATTAGAAACACAGGCTGAATTTTTATCAAACAAGCAGACAGAATTTGATTCCAATCATTTGGGCCGAGATGGGTTGGTAAGGTATTTACATGTCCCTGAAAAGCCCAATCATTGATTTAAGTTATTTATTATTTATAATATTTATATATTTGTATAATATTATATATTTTGTATATTATTTATATATTATAATAATATTATTATTATTTTAATTATTGTACTGTTACTGTAAAGCAGATAACTTCAATGTTCATGCTCTGTAGCAATCTTTCTTTGGAGCTGGCTTTGGACTTTTATCAAAGGTGAAGATACCAGGAGTCCCAGGTTCCCCACCACTAATGATATCAGCAGTTGATTCATTCAGCAGTTCCTTGCTCTGTTTTGGGTCTCAATGATGTCATTAGCTGATGCTGGTGAAGCAGAGCTATGATCGATGATCTCAAGAACTGAAAATATAGTTCAGCTCATCTACAACAGTCAGGACAAACACAGAAGTCCGCCAGAAGCCTGCAGAAACTGATGATAACCAAGGATGAAATCAGTTTAATCAGTCTTACCTTATACCCCGTTGTAGGGCTTGATCTAAAAACACCCTCCACTCCCCCCAAAAAACCCCAATCAGTGAAACTTTAAATATGGGCATCAGTTCCTCAGGAATACGCACAATGAATATTCAACAGATAACAAAGCACTTTGTGCCTGTGCCCAGAACCAATTGTTTTTAATTCATTATGTGCACAGATTTTTCTGCTGCTAATGTTGGGTTTAACTCCTAAATCGCAGAGAGTGTTTATATTGGCTGGTGGCAAAACAATACATGAAGGAATGACCTCCAAGGGTGCAAAGGGACACTGGCTGCTGTTGAAAATCAACCACGCCACTACCCCTCATGCCTCTTTAAACCTATCTTTTAGGTTTAACAGCCAGAATAACCTGATCTACACACAGTATCTCAAAGCCAAGACTTAAACTATGTGCTATGCTTTACCAGGATAAAGATCTACCAGGGTACAAGCAGAGAGGTTTATGTTTGCAGTCAGAGGAGAGAAAGCAATAGGTTTAAAGATTGTCTGACTTCAAACCAAAATAAAACCTCTTGTGACAGTACTGCATTGGGAAATCAATTTTAACCTGTCTCTGCTGAGTATGATGTACTCCAAGAGAGAGAAAGCAACTTTCCAGACAATCCAGAAACCTGATGACTTCCCATGTCTGTTGTACATTGTACTATATCTAAATGTGTAGCATAATGTGTTGATTTGCAAATATTCTTACAGCAATTCTGCATCTTCATGTATTAGCTGCAAGGCTTTGTCTGCTCAATGACTTTGGCTTTGTGCTGCTGGTCACAAGGTTGACTTTTCACTAGAGCGTAATGCCAGTGTTGTTACCTTGCTTTATAGGGCAAAATCTAATCCTGCTCCCTACCCTTTTACTTTCCCTTTATAGCAAGAAAAGTCTTTCCCACTGTCCTGAAAGCAAATTCCCTATTGTCTGCCAGTCCCCTCCTTCCACGCGTTAGGTTTCCTATCCATCATCCACACCAGTGGAGGCAGATCCATGATGTGCTGCTCCTCACTGAACAGTTCATCTGAGTACAGATGAAGCATTTTGAGATCCCAGCACATGTACTGGCTGGCCTGCTTGGTTTAGCAATAAAATAATGGCTATGGCAGCTGCCAGTGCAGCAGCTTCACTCGCAGTGTTCAAGGCACGATGGGTTCTTCCAGGCTCAGCTTCCACCTGCTCTGTGGAGCCTGCCACTGGTATTGTTATCAATTCCATTGCTGTTTCATAAACCAGAAAAGAATCTGCATCTCTTTCTTATGACTGGGTTGGTCATATAGGATCCTACCTATACCTGTGCACTTGTAAAACCTCATTTCTAGCCCTTTCATTCAATTATTCTCATCTCCCAGCTCTTCAAGTCTCCTCATGCTGCTCGATGACTCCTTGAGCCTCCTTTTCTGGTTTTTGACATTTCCCTGCCTCTGTTGTTGGTCACAAAGTGGGATTCAAAGCATCTGGTGCCATCCAACAACATTTTAGTCCTAACACTTAGATTATACAGCTCTGTGAGCTGTACTTGCACGTATGGGAGAACACGATCATCTGCTGTTCCCCCACATCAGTCCGTGGTCTATCAGAAGGGGATGTCCTGATTCTGGGGTTGCTCCCAGATGTTGTATTCCTCTGTGATGCAGTTTTGAAGGGAGAGGCGTTAGCTACCATGGTGACCTTGACTTTTGAGAGCTCGCATGACAGTGATAGTGCAGCAAGGCTCCTGCCTAACCCTCTGAGGTGACATGACCGGCTGTTGTTGAATTCAGATCTGGCTCCGAACTCACCTTGATAGCGGCACTTCCATCTAGTCTATGTGCAGGGAGTTGATGGTGCTGTGACTTCATGGACACCAGGGTCTGCTTTCAGGTTCCCCAACACGGTTTTGGGGAGCTTCTGTTCCTTCACTCGATGGGCTGAGCCCTTGTTTCGGAAAACAAAGGTCTTGCCTTGACCCTTCCAATGCTCTATTCCCCTAGCAAAAAGGGACCCCAATGTCAACATTGGCATCAGACAGACTCCCGCATAGCAGTGCAGGGGAGAAGTGCTCTCCTGCTGCTGACCCTTTGGAGCCTATTGTTGGTTTAAGTGCTATTCAACAAATACCTGGAAAAAGCCTGTGTTTTGGATCCATGTTTCCATCTCTTTTTGTTACAATTTGCTGGTCACACAAATTGTATCGTTACTACACTGGTTAAACATCTCATTATCTGCTTTGGAACATTACCACCAGCCCTGCCCTCTGCTGCTCCTACCTGCTGAGGGTGGAGAAAGAGAATTAAGTGAAATACTCTGATTCTTCCAGGAAACACACATCCGAAGTTGATGGTCTTACAGGGATGCTGAGCAGCTGTTTGTTTATTATTCCTCTGGAAATCTTTGTCTTCTTTCCAATAAAACACTTTCTGTCACAGGTTCGCTACACTTCCCTAAGACTGGGGCACTGGTTTTCATTTGTGTTCTCTGTTTCCTGGCCAAATATTGCATTACAACCAGAGAGAGCCTGCAAGAACGTAGCAGCGTATTGGGGTGGAAAATAAACATTCTAGGGATATTGCAAGTATCTCCAAAGCAAGCAATACACCCTCAGCAGGGTCAGAATTAGAGTTCATCTGAAAGGGAACACAAACACATGCCTGTTTGAGACAGCACAAATAAGGTTTCCTCTACAAAGCTCTCTGCGCTGTGGGGTGGGGGAGCTGCTGCTTACAACGACAAAAGGTGGGGGCTCTGTTAAGATATATTAAGATATAATTTAGGGACTGTAGTGACAGGACAAGGGGTAACGGGTTCAAACTTAAACAGGGGAAGTTTAGATTGGATATAAGGAGGAAGTTCTTTAAGGGTGGTGAGGCACTGGAATGGGTTGCCCAGGGAAGCTGTGAATGCTCCATTCCTGGATGGAGGCCAGGTTGGACAGAACCTTGGGTGGCATGGTTTAGTGTGAGGTGTCCCTGCCCATGGCAGGGGGTTGGAACTGGATGATCTTGAGGTCCTTTTTAACCCTAACTATTCTATGATTCTATGGTTATCCACATGGCTGCACAGGAGTGCATCAGAGCTGCAGGTGCATTTCAGCTCCAACTTGGTGCTAGCTGCTTTTGGATTATTTTTTCCATAGGATGAGCAGGGGAATGTTGGATTTCTGTTACTTGCAGTAGTTCTGTCAGATCAGATATGAGTGTTAGAGCAGAGAGGCCTTTCCATGGGGCCTTCTCTCACAGTGATGTTCCCAGAGCTCACCCCACTTGCTTCTCAGCACAAGAGAAGAATGATGTAAACCAAAAGAAAGGTGAATTTTAGGTATTTCTGCTTTGGTATTATTTTTGGCAATCATAGACATTTAAAGCATGGTTTCTCCAGCTGCAAGCCAGAGAGACACTGACATTTAACCCCAAAAACATTGTCAGAGCCTTTATAGCAGCACTGCTGTAGTGGATACCGGGGCTAGCTCTTGGGAATGCTTCAGCAAGGTTTGGGTCTGGTTTTGGGAGGGCTTGTGCTGTCCAGTCTGTGCTCATAGAGGGATGGAGCTGCAGGGGACGTCTCTGGCATGAGTATGACGATGCAGGGCCTGGGACTGCTCCTGTCCTCTCAGAGGTGGTGATGGACAGGAACCATCTGCCTCAATGATGTGTAATCCTGGACTTGTATTGCTCTTGTGTTCCCTGGCAGTGCTGGGGGGAGCTGTGCTGATGTTCTACATTGCATGGCAGGGAGCTGTACACCCTCTGCTTGCAGGTTGCATGAGCATGTGCTTTCAGAGAAGAGACCCAGCAGCCTAAAATCAGACTTCTCAACTCACTTCTGTCAAATGACCCATGACAGAAACACACCAACCGCTTAACGCAGGGGCAGCTGTTTCCTGGGTGAAACACAGCAGCTGTGGAAGCAGCAGAGAGCAGCAACACCCAATTCTTAGGGCTTTCACAGGAAAAAAGAACCCTGTATTAGGAAACCTGGAAAGCAGAGAGCTCTGCAGAAGCCTCGGTTCCATTTTATGAAGTGCCTAAAAAAGCTGCCTCTGCCTTAAGGGTCATGCAGCAGATAAGGAGGGGACTGTGAGGGAGAGAGGAGAAGTGTTGTAATGCAGGCTGGATAACTGACAGCCACAATCAGGTCCCAGATCCGCAGAGGTATTTAAGAGTCTAATTCCCAAGTAACATAGGGGGGTTGGGAGCTTGCTGCCAAGTGGTTCTGAATTGTAATGACTTGGCCAAAGTGTTATGGAAAGTTTAAAGAGCCAGGAATGAAACCCGGATCTCATCAGCAATTAAAATCAATCTCAGCCTTCCTGTGTTCCTCCTCAAGGGCAGTGCCCAGGCCTGGGCATCCTCTGGGAGCATCATGCTCTGTGCTTCTCTCTGGTGAGCTGTGCTGGAAGCAGGTCTTAGAGGAAGTCAATTAAAAACCACTTGAATGTAGAAAACAAGCCAGGAGACAAACAGTGTGAGGAACTGCATATATGGAGTGGGCTCTGCCACCACATCATGTGTGGTGAGGTCTGGTTTCTCCATTAAAAGTGGTTGCTTATGGAAGAGCAAGGCAGCATGGCTTTTCTCCTGGCTGCACCATCACTGCTCCATGGTGTTTTGAGAGTAAACGCTGGCTCTACCAGGTTGCTTCACCCTCCCAGCTACTTAATGGTTCCAGTTTCCTCTGTAACCTGCTTGTTTTAGAGTTCTGGGTTTGCTGCTGCTCTTTCTAGCACTCGTGATGTGGGTTCTGCCCTTCTGCCTATGCTGCTCCTTGGGTTTGACACTGAGTCTGGGGTTTCGGAGGAGGAAATTGCTCCATAGAATCCCAGACTCGTTTGGGTGGGAAGGGATCTTAAAGCTCACCCAGTTCCAACCCCTACCATGGGCAGGGACACCTTCCACTAGAGCAGCTTGCTCCAAGCCACTGTGTCCAACTTCGCCTTGAACACTGCCAGGGATGGGGCAGCCACAGCTTCTCTGGGCACCCTGTGCCAGCGCCTC
>JANHGB010019388.1:0-14525 GCA_026283785.1 Coracopsis vasa
GAGGTGTCCCTGCCCATGGCAGGGGGGCTGGAACTAGATGATCTTAAGGTCCTTTCCAACCCTAACTATTCTATGATCCTATGATTCTGTATCAGACTATGTAGCAGAACTGAGAATCCACACTGCAGCCTTTGGGCGAACTCTCTGATCTGTTCAGCAAATGGTTAGATAAAGTTCTCATTGCCACTCCTCTGTTCTCTATCTCTCTGCCACCCCCTCGCCCATCAGGGTGCTCTCCCCACCATTTGCTCCTCACACAGCTCTACACCACTCTCCCCTGCCCTCCAAATACTTCTCTGCTTGCACGACTACCTGCTGCCTAGCAGTGAGCAATCTTTCCAGGATTCTCCTATTGGAATAGAAGAGCTTTCCAGGGTCTTGAACAGGACTTCAGGTCATCTGAGATGCTGAGCTCCTGTCCTCCCAGTCCCAGAAAAAACAGTTATTATGATCCCCTCAAAGGCAGACACAGCTCAGCTGAGGATCTAGAACAGAAATTTCCCAGAGGGAAAGGAGAAAGAGTAAGGTCATATTCCCTTCATCCTCTCCCTAAGCAGGGTGAAGGTAGTCTCTGGGTTTCGAGATTCATTTTTTTTCCCTCCCCATACTTTCCTATCTACTTCCTTCAGAAGGTCATTTCATGGTGGAAGATTAATTAAATCAAGAGCATGACCTCAACTGGGTTGACACCCCTGCTTGAAGAAATGGAAGGACAGACACTGACAAGCAAGATCACCTACGCCAGGCACATAAGGTCTGAAACTTTCCAGTCAAGGAAGGAAAAATAACAATCTCTGAGGTTGTTTTCTAACTGGTTAAAAGATTCTGTTCTTACCAATTGCTCTGTCTATTCCTCCTACCTCTGTACCACACGTACTGTGGCAAACACTGGTCAGTCACATGCAGCAGAGATGTGGAGAAGAAGGGACATTTTATAAATTACATTTGTAATAATGATGCAGGGCTGTGCCCCCCTACTTCCCTGAAGCCACCCTGCTTCCCTGAAGCTTCCCAGCTTCCCATTCCCAGGCCTGCCCATCCCCCACTGCTGCAGGTCAGTCGTTTTCAAAGATGAACTGAAAAACTGTGACAGCTTTGCCAGCAGCATTTCTGTTTTCAGTCCTAATTCAACAGGACATATAGGATACAAATAACCTTATCTTCAGAACTATATATAGTTGCCCCTTTGGAAAAAAGCAAATGCTGGGCACAAAGGGTATATATATAGTTTAAATAGGTCTCCTGTCTTGAACCAGCATCCCATGATAAATAACAAGGATTTTACTGTTCCTTCTGCTACAATCAGATATCAATATCAGGATGGAAGACTGAATTATGAAAAAGTACTCAATCATCGCGTACATAATATAAATTCTGATGGTCAGAACACATTCATATCATTATTGATTTGCCCTTTGGTAGCAAATGCTGTAAATTAACTAATCTTCCCTAACAATGAGAGAAATACTCTAACACTGAAATGTCATCACCACCTGTTTTCCTAATAAATCTTCTTTCAGTTTAATTTTTGCCATCAAGCATCCTACAGTGTAATTTAGAGTATGCATCTGAAAACTAACAAAGGTTCACTCACACAGAAATTGTAAGATTAAGTGTAGTAAATAGCTCTACCTCTCGTACAGCTAAAAAAAATTACAAGAGGTTTCTCAGCCTCCTTTGGGTTGAACAGACACAACAATTTATATATATACATGGTTTGGAAAAAAAACAATGGAAACGCTATGGAGTGGAACTTCTTACAGCACTTAGAATAGGTCAGACTTTGCTCAGGTTGAAACCCTTAGAGTTTTACTAGAGACAACAGAAATTCAGTCAGAACAATTCTAGGGATTAGTTGTGTGATGAAATCGGGGGTTTCTAGCCTTTTATCAGGCATGGGTCTGCTCTGTTTCTTTGGCCTGTCCTTGAAGACCCTGAAACACAAAAAGCCTTTAGAACCTTATTTACAACTGAAGCTTTTAATTAGGAACAGTGTTTTGCATTTGTACTAAACAGTTTCCCTTTGACACTACAGCATGCAGTTGATTTGAGGTAGTTGGAGCATAGAGAAAGTAGGCCATAAGGAAAGAATACTGACAGTTTCTTTCTTTTACATTTTATGTCGTAGCTGGAAAGGCAGCTAAGGACAGAGATATTTTTCTCTCTTTTGGAGTTTAGTGCATTCTTTCCTATCTTCCAGTAAATAAGGAGAGACACTAAAAGGGCAATTGTAGATCCACTTAGCTATAATCACAAAGCAGCTGGGAAAAGTTTCTCACGTATACTCCGTTAAGCTGACTGCCTGATGCCCTCTGCTTTGAAACCCCAACCTTAGCCATGCTATGACATCTTCATTTTAACAAGCTCACAAGCACCTGGGCAGATGAGATCAGGTTAATTGTACTAGCTGGGAGTCCACGGGCAGTAACATTCTTCCTACTACTGTGTGACAGACCTGACGCATACACCCTGTGGCCCACAAGGGTACAGCAGGTGCATCTGTGCTCCCTGAAGCTTCCCTTAATCTAAAAGTATGCTGGGCTGCTTCATTCCCAACTCTGCTGTTGATTATTGAGTGCCTTTGAGCAAGATGCCCTTTGTCTCAGGTTCTTCAATTGTAAAAGAAGGAATTTATCTGTTGTCTCTGTTCTAAAAGTGCAGATGACTGACAGGACATCCTGCCTTCACATTTCATTTCAAGTAAAGCACAGAGATGGCAAGCATTAGCAATTATAACAGGCTTTCCTTCCAATAAATGGTATTAACATTAGAACTCTAGAAGCATCTAACCTTAGAATAAAGCTTAAAAAGCATCCCAGTGAAAGAGCAATAGGCAGGGACTACTTGAGAAACTGAACTACTAGCACTTAATGACAATAGAAGCTTGAAGAAGGGAGTAAGGAAACTGTCTCACCCGACAATTACTTCACATGCTCTCTCTGATACTATATTCTTCTATGCAGCATACTATTCCTAGAATTGCTAATGCTTCCCAAATAGACTTGTCACTCCACCATGGATACATATCTTTCTCACTGCACTTTACTTACTACTGTTAATATTTATGACTAAGAAGAGCCAGCAAATAAACCCACAAACCATGAGAACCAAGGGAAGAATGAGTGCTTATCACTAATGGTAAGGATCACAACAGTACACTTTACTGAATGAAAGATCTTGATCCTCTTGACATTTGTAAAATCTAGCATGATTCTTTGCAGCATCAGGACTTCAAACACGTCCAAGTATTTCTCACCTCCACCTAAAACTGTATCTTTTCACTACAACTGCTCATTAGAAAGCTAAGATAATTGTATCCATTACATATGCCCATTCATCTCTATAAAAATATCTCACCCAATACTCAAAAGTGGTGGAGATCTTTTGTCAGGTACTATACATAGCAATCTGAATCTTTCTCACATTTGCAAATCTCTGTCTTCTTAGACACAGTGAAATTAATGAGTTATGTCAAACACATACCATGTTCTCTGTGACAGAAACAGTAAAATACTCTGTGTAATATGAACAGAATGTCACTAAACAATTGCTTAGACTATGAAAAAATTTGATCTGCATTCAGAGAAGTTGAATATAAATGGAGCACTTAAAAACCTAGATAATTTAGATGATCTATTAATTGAATAACTCTGAATGTAGACTCATCAATATGAAATTCAGCTTGTAAGGCTGTGTTTAAACTGAGTACAAAAAGTTGAGTTTATCAAGACTAAAAATTATATTTGTATTGCATTTGCAATGTCATTGCTAAAACAAAAGTTACATTCTTATGACAAATGCTGACTGTAAGTACTGTAATATCACATTTTGACTTTTGTACTTCCTGAATTTGTTAATTTTTTAATTCCCTCCAGCTCAAGAATGACTGATTAATTCAAAGAACCATAATAGCTAATCATTGGTTAAATAAATTTAAAAGGAGAATGTCCCTGGGGATACCATTGCTCATTTTAATTGAAATTAACATTTTGTGATGTAATGTAAATAAAGGTTATTGTATCCTTCTGCTCCTAGAACATATTAACTCTTCTATCTACCCCTAGAGATCAGTCAAGGTTTAAACTGCCAAGAAAATTATCTGTGGCATGTGAGATAATTTTAGTGAAGCGGGGGTATACATTTTAACATACAGCCTGTATTATTTTACAAATTAAGTCTAAAGCACTGTATGTCTGAAATGCTGGTGGAAACAAATTGTTATCTTAGCAGAGCAATGTCATCTATGCTGTAGCTATAAAAAAAAAAAGCTTCATAAACATTCATGGGCAATGAATATGGTGAACTCTTCAAAACTGGGATTTTATTTCAACAGATATAAACATAGGTAAAGAATGTTATTTTTAGTAGTCCATCTTCCAACAACTGATGTGGCTGTTTATATGCCCTTATAGGAATGGTAAACCCTATTAATATGTGGATAAACAGATAATTAATTCTTTCTCATCTTACGAGCGGAGCAGCCAAGTTCTTCATGGCCAGTATAGATAATTCTACATACATAGAATTTTACTGACCTTTTAAAAGTCTGTACTGCATGTATCTCAGTAGATATGAAACACAAAACCAGGCTGCTGCCAGAGATGACTTAGCTGAAATTGCGTCGTCTTTATTTTTTTTTTAAACAAAATATCTAACTCAGATTAACTATCTCATTGTAAAAATCCTTAGGAAGACAACACATTACAGTCTTCATCTCAACCCAAGGTCAGCTACGCTAGGAATAGAAACAAATTCACCAAGCTAAGAACTATCTTGACTCTCTCTTCATTCAGATTCTGTAAATAATGCATTGGACTTCAAAATGTTGTGGGAAAATCGTATCTCTTGGGGCAGCAGAATCACAGTTAAAAAGATAGACTTCATTTCTGAAAAATATATGATTATTATTTTAACAGTTTAAAGAGTTACCTACAAAAGCACATTGAAATTTAACACTTAGGCATGTTGTAAATTTCTATAATATGTGAGAGAACACTTATAACAAAAATGCCTCTTCAGGCAGTGGCATTTCAAGAGTTGAGAATGTGGGGTGAACAAAAGCTACAATGACCAGGTTTGGCAATCTTGTCATAAATAAAATTATTGTGCAAACAGAACTGAAGTCAAAACTATGCTTAGGCAAAGCTGCATGCTCGGTTTCTGTCAGTACACTGGTCTGGCCACAACTTGAACCAGATAAGCTTGTTATGCAAATGATGCTAGCCATCAGGAAGGAGGTAGATAATGAAATTATTTGAAAGCTAACCACTCATCACAAGGGTGACAGAAACATCAGGCAAGGTCCTAACATATGGATAAAAGGCAGTATGGAATTTATACAATCATTGCTTTTAATTTATCTTAACTAAGCTGTCACAAGGTGGGCATCAATAAATGCACAGCTAATGCATATAAATGAGCCAATTATCAGTAATGGCTGAAAGGTTTGCAGTTGTATGATCCAATGTTTCATTATTTTTTTTTATAACATTTTGCAACCTTTGCATCATAACAACTTTACTAACACATGTCCGAGAATGAAGCAATGTCAGAGAATTCCATTTCAGTGTTCCGTTAAAGGTAGCTGCAAAACCAACATATTTATTTTGTTTCATTTCTCCATGTTAAGAGACTGCATATGAGCATACTTCCTTACTTCATTGTACATATTACTGTAGAATTGAAAAGCCAGATCTGAGAACCTGCAGATGTTCCTCGTGAGAGGAAGTAATTAAGCAAAAGTAATTAAAAATCAATGTGATTAAAAATATATAATTTGAAGATATCAAAAACCCAAGGGACAAGATTAAAAACAAGTATAGCCATAAAAATATTCACATATGATTTCTTTTATGAACAGTGCATGCTGAATTAAAGGACTGAACAAATGTTAAGAAATGTTAAACTTTTTTTTTTTGTATGGCTCTCAAGCTCAGTAGGGACTTCTAAACAGGGAGATACCAAGAATCAAAAACCTGTATAACAGTGCTGAAGGTTAACGCACAATGTTTCTGAAAAATAATGTAATCTTATTTACCAAGGGTACTACCTCTCTAAAGCACAAGTGGAATATAACCCACCACGGTTAGAGTCCCCAGAATATAGGCTACAGTCCATGAATAGTGCAAATAAAGTTTCTCTATAAGAGAATGGAATTCATCCACCACCCAGTGACTTTCGTAATTAAACACTGATTCTGCCATAGATCACAATGTACACTGCTGTGTAAACAAGGACATGTATTATGGAGAAACAGAACTCGGGTAAATCTGCTCTACAGGAATATAATTCTACCACCTACGCTGGAAAAGATTCTGTGTTACACTGCAGTAATGACAGTAATGACCTTCCTCTGTAGACCAACCACTACAGCGTACCTCATCTTCCTGCCTGATTAAAGATCAGCATAGTAAATACAAATATATTATTAATAAAATTTGCATTAGTCTTCAACTTCTCCTAAAATGGCAATACACTACTACACAACTGATAGAAAAACGTATCAGAAAGGGATATTGTACTCCTTCACAAGTAACAAGACACATTAAGGAACAGAACAGATTCAAAATGCAGATGTGCATATTTTCAAACCTATCTTAAAAAGTCAACACTGACGAGTGGTGTTCAAAGTATCTGGTTATTTGATCAGCATAAACTTCCCAAGGGTTTGATATTATGATTCCTCATGTTACACAGTTTAGGCTGTAATAGGTCACAATAAAATCCTGAAGAACCCTAAAAATCATTCATAAAAGTTCCTGTAAGATTTCTGAATACAATGCTAACAACTACTAAATGGTAATTTCTTAGTTTCATTGCCTAACTTTTTGTAAAGCAAAAGCATATTTTAGTTCAGTGACAACCGCATCCAGAAATTTGGTAAAGTCTAGGTGACATATTACACTCTTGGTACAACCAGTGTTCAGTGTTCATATATTGGGCATGCACCCTACTGACTACTAGTAAAGTGGAAAAGGGCAACTTTCTTCTCTCTTGTCTTTCAAATTCTTACCTTAAATTAACCAAAAGTCATTTTCACTAACTCTTTTTTCTCCTTGACACAAAATTTCACTGCAAAACCATCAAGGAAATCAGGTATATTTATAAATCTGTCCCAGGTCCATCAAAAGCAAGAAGCAAATCAACTAAAGAGTTCAGATAAGCTGTGAAGCAAATTATGTAAGGAGATCAAACTGTGCTGTATAGCTTTCAAAAAGCGAAGCATGGTCTAGAGTCTGTGAAAAGAAAAGTTAAGTTTAAAACCCTGCAAAAGCAACAACTCTATAAATGAATTCTGTTTTCAGATTGACACATGTAGGCCTTGCTGATTAAGCTGGTTTTAGAAGGAAATACAACTCACTGTGAAATGAAATGGTTGAATCCTCTGCACCATTTTTCAGGATGTAGCAAAGTAGGAGGTGGATTTCTGAAAAAAAACCACAAGGTTTTGGGGTTTAAAATGTTAATGTTCACTGGAATTATTGCACAGTCAACAAAGATGATACTTATTCCACTAGGGAGAAAATGCTCGAACTGTCTGTGTCCCCTTCAGATGCCTGCTGGGTTTTCCTGCTGCTGCTTATTCAATGACAGTGCTCCTCTTTTCATATCCTTCTACTGGTTGACAAGAATCTCAACATGACCCGACAGTGTGCACTTGCAGCCCAGAAAGCCAACTAGATCCTGGGCTGCATCAAAAGGAGTGTGATCAGCGGGTTGAGGGAGGTGATTGTCCCCCTCTGCTCTGGTGAGACCCCACCAGCAGTACTTTGTTCAGCTCTGGGCCCCCCAACATCTCCTTGTGCAAGTCCAGAGAAGGGTCACAAAGATGATCAAAGGCCTGGAGCACCCCTCTTATGAAGAGACACTGAGAGAGTTGGGCTTGTTCAGCCTGGAGAAGAGAAAGCTCTGAGGAGACCTGACAGCAGCCATCCAGTACCTAAAGGGACCCTACAAGAAATCTGGAGAGGGACTTTTTACAAGGGCATGTAGTGATAGGACAAGGGGGAATGGCTGAAAGAGGGTAAATTTAGATTAGATATGAGGAAGAAATTCTTTATTGTGAGGACGGTGAGACACTGGAACAGGTTGCCTAGAGAAGTTTTGGATGTCCCATCCCTGGAAGTATTCAAGGCCAGGTTGGATGTGGCTTTGAGCAACCTGGTCTAGTGTAAGTTGTCCCTGCCTGTGGCAGGGGAGTTTGGAACTAGATGATCTTTAAAGTCTCTTCCAATCCAAATCATTCTGTGATCCTTATTTTATGTCAATACCTTTGAAGTTGGTAGTCCCTACAGCTCACAGGGCGCCTCACAACATTTCCCTTTCAATTCATCCTGACTCAGGAAGGATCAACTGCTACTGGAAGATTAAGCTAGCCCTCATACCACTTTATCCTAGATCACTGATTCTGACCACAAGTTTTGTAAGAATTGATATCTTCATCACTAGAACTACAAAACTGTCAACAATCTGTAGGATTTTCAGTCTGGATTTCAATCTGTATTCAGTTTAGATGACATTGTAAACTCTACAACTGTTAAAAATCATTGTTACTCATAAAGGCATATTAAGCAGACAGGTTTTTTACACTATGTAAAGATGTAAGATGTCCTTCCATAAGGCTTTTAAGTTCCATGTTAGCTGACATGAAATTACTTTCCTTGCTGATTGTTACTGTAACAGTTAAATACACAAACATACAGAGCAAGGCCTATAGGTCATATTAAGTGGACCAAATTTTAAGTGACACAAATTTAAGTGGACCAACTTACAGCAGGAAGTGTTCACAGATCTCCTGCTATATTATACTATGTTATCTTTCAGGGGTTTCGTGTGGAACTTCAGATTTGAGAAGTATTGAAGTCTATTTAACTTTTTAAGATTAAATTTGTGTTTTATGAAACGTTAATGATTTGTCTTTTGCTGCGTTTGAGGGCTCAATGCAAAGGGTCACGCATTACTGAAATGGCAGAAAAAAAAATCACAAGACTTATTCTATGACAGAAACTCACTAACATTCTGGATTGTACCATCAATCACGTCGTTTATACCAGGGCCACATTCCACAGCATGACATTACTTGGAAAAATCTCACAAACAAAAAGGCAAGTAGCATAAACAACATAAATTTGTGCTGATCTGCTTAGTAGTCTTGATTTTCTCATGAATATTCATTCAAAGACTAGTTCCATTTAACAATTACCCTCAAAAATCCAAACAAAATGGTTTTAAAAAAAATTACTATGTGGCTTTGTAATAGATGGACCATTTTTGTTCATCTGTAGCTATACAAAACAAATGCAGATATCTAATTTCACTGCAGGTTGACATGTTTCCTGAGATATGTTACTACTTTTCTCTTTTGTTACAGGGGACTCAGGGAATGCAATTTTCTCCATGAAATGAAAAAATACAGAATGTTTGAACTGTGCATCGCTTATCAAATTTATCATTAGGAAAAAAATATGACTGGTTATTTTCTATTACAGTAACATTTCAGAGCTGTCGTCCATTTACCAGCTTCAGACGTTCCTGCACATCACACAATCTGTTTCTTAACAAGCATAAAAATAACCATAGGAAAGTATTTCTAGTGATAGTGCCATAGAAAAAAAATCAAACAAAACAATAACCACAAAACAAAACAAAAAACAACCAAACAAAACCCAAAAAACCTCACACCTTTAGAAACCTCTTGCTCTTTAATGAAAATGGTTATCAGTCCAAACATCCCACATGCATGAACTCCACAAACAGTTTGAAGGGACAGCCAGCTGGGGTTCATATATCTGTTTTTAGTCTTTGTTTTGCATGAATGATACTCTATCTGACAGTATGGATTCTGATATTCTAATAAGACCAATTTTTATTGTAATGTGAAGTACAGTGTATTTCTCTTTAGAATGATACCAGCACCGTCTACAGATTGTCTGCTGTGAAATTTTGAATCGCACTGCAAAGAAATTTGCTTTTTCAAAAGCTTACATATTCGTGAATATGTAGCTTTGTCTCTTCTGTTCACACTGTTCTTAGTCTTCCCATGGTGGTAACAACAGTGCTTACAAAAATCATATGGTTTGGAGACTCTATCAAGAATCTCACAAGGAATATCCTGAAAAAAGACACAGAGATAGTTACATTAATTGCAAATATAATAATAGAAAGAGGTGGGATTTCATTATGGGAGAACAGACCAGCAGAGCGAATGTCATTCAGGAAATACACTTAGTCATTTGCAGGTTAATTATTAATGGAGAAAGTGATGGTTTTAACCACATAGAATATGTTTAAATTACTAAGCTACTAAGCTCTCACTCATAGTTACTCTTACAGGTGGCTGAGCCAAATCAACAGAACTAAGAAAACTGTAAATCTACTGATGTTTTCCTGAGCTTGATACTTCTGTATTTGTTGAGAGAAGATGGTATGTTATTCTTTGTGCTTTTGTAGTAAAAACCTAGAACTAGCAGTCTTCTTTAATTAAGCCACCAAACTGATGCTTCATCTGCAAATTGAGCAGATAAACATGACCAGAACCTTAATTCATTAGCATCTGTAAAGCACATTGGTTCCACTTGATGAAAAACATTACTTAACTACAAAGTACCAAGTCAGCTCACCTTTTTCTGGCACCACATCCATAAACGATTTCCAGAAATGGGCATAAAAGGGTCAACTTCCTAAATTCATTTTGCCTAAGGCACCACAAACTGTTTCATGGTGACAGCAAAAACCACCATGGCTTCCATAGCACCTCCAGAGGTGGACTTCTGCAGTAAGTACTCAAACTCAAGTTCCAGGGTAACACTAAAAGCCAGGTATGCAAGAGCAACTCGCTTTAAGCTCTTTTGAAGATCTTTTGCAGTTTGAAATGCCTCACTACTTCAGCTCAAAGACCAAAATTAGGGCCACTGTGATTCCAGACTATATTAAATTCGACACATCGAGTTCTATGGCTTTTGTATACTTGCATCAGCCAACATCACAGCAGTCCACCACCATCTGGCTATTTCTGCAGTACTCAGAACACATTCACAGCTACCTCTTCCTAACTTGTCAACATAACTTATTCTACTCTTTTCATATAAAATTAGAATGCTCCGCATGCAACCTTTCAATCTTCCTTGCTACACACATAAGAAGCTGAAGGACAATACAGTCTCATTTTCTATTATAAGTGATTGAAATTGTGAGAAGTAGATATGAATATTATTAGAAAAAGTGGGTATAACTGGGCTTGTCTTTTGAAAATGTCCTATTTCATGCAAGATGAGTAATCAACTCTTTATTTCCCAACTTTCTGTGTTTTTTCCTTTTATTCTTTCTATAATTCATAATTAGCCACAGAACTACATGCTCTATTTCCTTAGGCAGATGCACTGGTCTTGTGAGGAGTTTTTCTACCCTCATATTCAGTGCTTTCCATGGTCATGTTTTTTTTCACTGGGAATTTTGCTTCAGTGAAGACTGCAGGATCGAGCCTGTACAAGACACCTCATACGGAAGCACAGTGCTCCTTAGAACATGAAGACATTAGCAAGCTTATCAAGCAAGAACTGCTGCTGAATTCTGAATGATACACACATGGGTTTGTGCTAGAATATTTTAATCTGTCAAGCTTTATGTGTTCCCTGTCATTCAGCCTGCCTCCAAAGTCACAGCTGGTAAAACAAAATCGGTCATTTTACCACAATAAGGCCAATGATGCAGCTCAGCGAGCACCGCTCAGCCTTTACGTTAAGCTGTGAGCCTAATTACAGATAACAGATAACACTTCTTTGTTGGCAATGAGAAAACAAGTATTTTCAGCTTAAAATACTTCTATGACAAATTTTTAAAATTGAAAACACATCTAGTGGTTTTTTAACTATTTCAGTGAACACAGACATACATTTTATAAACAGAAATCAAGACAGGGCCTCCAGTGACCAAATTGCATCAGCAACCTACCACATCGTTTCTAATCAGAAATTAGCAGATCAGCATCCAACACCTGTCACCATGAGCAGGCTCTGGCAATCACAGCCCTTTATATGCACGTTGTGAATTATTTTCCTAGCAGACTGGAGACAATAGTTCTGTTGATGGTTGCCTATGTTTATACATAGACAGTTTTCACATGAAATTAAACCATTCATGTATATTTCAAAAAACTAAGCGAAATAGGCATAGAAAAAGCACAAAGTCAACCATATATAATGAGATTTCCCTACAAAATGTCATGTAAATAAATTGTATCTATTGAAATATGTGAATAATTTACATCAATTAATACCTGATAAATTCTCACACAAGTTTAAAGTCCTGTCACTCCAGAGCATCCCCACATTGTGTAATTCTCCAAAACCCACCAATTTTCAACAGAGCTCAGAAGATTTCCTAATGCACACAGTTTATGGCCCATTCAAATCAGTAAGAGGTTTCCACCGATCTGGATGAAAAATTTGTATCTTAAACACTCTCCTATTCATCTGTCTCCTACTAAAGGCTACTCAAGTTTGACTGACTTCTGGTAACATACTTCACCAAAGTCCGCTCAGCATGAAGCAGGGTACTGTATTCAGCTCTGTAAGGTCAAGATAGAAACTGTAGAGTTAGGTGCCTGCACAAGTGGAGAATCAGCACAAAATCACAGCAGAGTCTCAAGAGACTGGAAGATCAGAAAGAATACAGGATCTAAATAAAAATGGGAAGCAATATCAGAAACATGGAATATGGGCAAAATGGCTCCTGGTCTAAAGCAATTGTCTGTCCACTGAGTTGATCTAGGGGCGATTGAAACTCCTTCCTCAAAACATTTAGAATTGTGCGAGTCTTGACCATACTGCAGACGTATTTCCCTTCAGCTCTTCACCAGATCTATAAGCAAGGAATTCCCATGCTTATTCAGTCAACAAGACATGAACCATATATTGAGACCATATGTACCCAATCACAGCATATGAGACAGCTGGAAAATGCAGTAGCACCTCGCATCATCTTTAGCTTCCTAGGGACTCTGCGCAGTTACATAAACCTTTCTCAGGCAAGGGAACAAACTAATGCCAACTCTTAGTACTGTAACTATATAATTAGGGGACACCAGAAAAGTTACCCTTATTCTGTGAGAATTAAGGGTACATTACATCCTAGGAAAAGATTTGGGGGAAGGAGTAAAAGCAACTATGTTCCCGTCAAATTCACTCTCCAGACACCTTCCCACCAGCAACTGATTCACTTCTAAATAGTTTCTCCTTTTCCACCCCCCCACTTTTCTCCAAAACAACTGTTTTCCTTGTGTAAATATCTGGGTTCAAAACTGTTAATATACAACTTCAAATTCTTATCTTCTAGACTATCAGAAGCATATATCTATTCAAATAATGTGTGTCTGAATTCTAACCAGGTCTAAAGTTATGCTGCTTTAAACCAAAATCAAAACCTACCAAGGGAAAAGAATCAGTTAAGAGGAAGCAGAACACAAGACATTACTGCCTCATTTCTGAAACAAAAATAGTCTTCTTGCTTAAGTATTTTACTATATTCTAATTACAGAGACAGAGTTATCCGATATTTCCCTCTTTTCTGGAATGGATGCTCTTCATTATCCACAGGCCATATACAATTACAGAAGTCTGGACTGAATCCAACAGCAGATGATAAATTTGTATTGAGTTGAAAGTTAAACAAATATAACTGGAAACTGTAGGATTCTTATTACTTGAAAGGGTTGAGGGTACCAATTCACTTTTTAACATTTTTTTTGTGTCATACAGGGTCCTGATTTAGTAAAATACAAATTGAATATCCATTTTCACTCTTTCTCAGAAGAGAATGATGGCCATATGTCTTGTAACACATAAAACCACATTTTTTCCCTTTTGCTTGTGATTTTATGTGACTATTTATCTATTTTGCTGCCACTAAGTAGGTGACTTAACTGATTAACAATGAAATATGGGCTCAGCAGCAAAACAAACACAAATCCATAAATGAACAAAATATCAACTATCTCTTTAAAACACATTTAAATAAAGATTTATTCACAACTCTCCAGACTAGAATATTTCATCAGCCAATACAATAATCAGCAGTAGTAAATGCTAAAAGGTAGTCAGTTCCAGAATTATGTACAAATCTGCTTTTGATTTTCAAGATTCACCTTATGCATTGCCAAAAGAAAAGCACTTCAGGAAGACTATAAAGAGGCTGCCAAAAGAAACCTTCTAAGAAACCTCCTTCACATGCCCAATCCTATGACTCAAAATGGTATATATCTGATAAATTAAAAGTCACCTTTAAAGTAATGAGTACAGACAGAAATAACGTGCTAGTGCTTAGCAAATTATCAAATTATCTTGAAGGTCACAGAATCATAGAATAGTTAGGGTTGGAAAGGACCTTAAGATCATCTAGTTCTAACTCCTCTGCTATCGGCAGGGGCACCTCACACTAAACCATGTCATCCAGGGCTCTGTCCAACCTGGCCTTGAACACTGCCAGGGATGGAGCATTCACAACTTCCCTGGGCAGCCCATTCCAGTGCC
>JANHGB010019391.1:0-10225 GCA_026283785.1 Coracopsis vasa
TGTTCTAAAAGCATACCACTATCTGCTGGAGTGGTGTTTCAGAGAGACTCACCTTACTCTAAGGTTTCTAGGTGCTACTTTTGGGAGCTAGAGCTATTACAACTGCATTAAAGGCATACTCCCTGCTTTCCTGTTTTAGTTACATTGCATTAGCTGGGATCTTCTGGATACTCTAGACTGATATAATTGCTCTGGGCAAAGCTAAGCATCTCTATTTAGTATTTCTTAATATACTATCCTTCCTTTTCTATATGTCGCTTAACTAACCAGTGATTTGGTTTCCCCACCTCTGCCACAGAGTGAGGCAGTGGTGATTAACCCGGTGATGGATGTAAAGCCCCTTGCTTGGAAGACACTAGAGAAGGACTGTAGGTATCCCCAGTTGCAATGCTGACATTTAACTGCAAACTCTTAACACTGCAGAGGGCAGAAGTTCAGCGATGTACTGGGATGATTTGACACCAGATACAACACCTTGTTCAAACTCTGGATAGAGACCATAAAACCCAGACTTTGCTCAGTTGGGCTTTACATAATAATTACTCTGGTTTAAATGCGACAGGAACATTGCAGGGCAGGTGCATTAGCTGGGATGTGTGGTACAGCCTATATAGTTGCTGCTTGGTGCTCCTTCTGACACTAGACATTGTCATAATTTTGTTGCCCCAATAATTTGTTTTCTCATAGGAGTGAAATTACTGGAAAATAATAACTGGTTTATGGTGACCAATACAAAGAGATTTTTTAAAGTTCTTGTGTGCATAGTGTAGGGAGCTTCCCCATAGATTACAGTGCGTGAGCATGCCAAGAGACATGTGACCTTTCAGTGTGCAAAGTCTGCTTGCTCCAGAGCACAGTGGTTTTTATGCCATTGTGATCTTTGTTTCTGTAAGGAAACCTGCAAAAGGAGCAATGGTTTACAACTGTGTATGTGTTTCAGAGCACCACACTTCATAAAAAATTGTGTACTGTTGTATTTTCTCTGAGCCAAGCAACTTCAAGACATTATGATGCAAGTGCAACATTTTAGACTGTGGGGAAGAAATGCTTGGATGAGGGGTATGAAAAGGAGAAGGGAGGTTGGCTAGAGGGGAGCGGCTGGTGCTCTTCAAACCTTTTCAGGTTTTGTATCTAAACACAGCTTAAATATTGATCTTGAGGAGGATGATCTGTTTGTCTCCTAGGTATCAAATATCCAAATTCCACTGATCCCTTCTGGATATGAACTTTCTAAGGCATACTGTGAGGACCTGTGCTCAGTGACCATTGTCAGTGTCAGGAGAGTCTCTGTGGCTGAGTGAAGCTCAGTTTAGCTGGGAACTGTCCTAGAATTCAATTTTCAAAGGAAATATGAAGGCTGATGCCATGTACTGTTCTCACACTTGTATCCACCTCTTCCCAAATCTGCCTGGTGGCAGACAGCTACTCCAGAGCTTATTTATAACAATCCATGAACAGTTAGCAAATGTTAGGTGTAGGTAAATCAAGATGGCTATGTAGTGTATCATTGCTTTAGTGCTAGCAAAAGACGCATCCACTGTTTCTTCCTTGCTGACGTATCGAAAGAGTTATATGGATGCTGAGCTGATTCCAGTTCCAGTTTCTCAAAATGACTGATTTTGCCCTTATTTATAAGGGCCAAATCTCTAGAGACATCAGGTAGTTGTCAGAATTCCAGATGAAAATTCATGTTGGTATCTTTGTGTTAGGCTAACCCAACCTCTTCCCACAACCGGCTCTGTCGAGCACCTTGGTTTTCCTCTAAAAAGATGAAGCCAAGAGGCTTTATTGGGGAAATTCTGTGCATTTTCAATAGCTACCTATGTCTTCATACAGGCATTAGCCTCCTAAATCAAGGACGATGTCCATAGCATCATAGAAACGCAGACAGTGGGATCATGTAACTATGTCACTCCACCCTGCCCTTCGTAAAGCTCTGTTACTATCTGATCCTAACGTCATGGCTGATCATCTCTCCAGCTTTCAACTGTGACCCATTTACACTGTGTATTTATCTGGAATTTTCATCTGAAAGGGCCACTGCTACCGAGTGAGCTGACCTCTCCCTTTGAAAATGGAGGGACCTTGCTTTGAAACCCAGCAGCCTGTAGGGAGGACGAGCAGCAAACCCAAGATTTCAGTCAGCTGATAGCACTGAAGGCAGCTGGAAGAGTCCTGGCCTACCTGGCAGCCCTTCCTCCCCTTGCTCAGGCTCCTGATCCCAGCCCACAGTGGTATCAGGGAAAGTAAACAGCAGGAGCCAACTGCAGCCAAGTCTGGAGACAGCTCAACTTCGCAAACAGACGCATTCAGCCTGGGTGGACGCCAGGAAGGGCAGCCACACACGACAGATAATCTCTCTGACGCAGTATGGAGCCTGCTGAGGGCGGGGGAAGCCTCACATCTGCATATGCCACAGCTGCAACAGCCCTGGGACAGTGGGGATGGCCTCAGTCCTGGGCTCAGTCCTATCAGCTCCAGGGGGTCTCACTGAAAGAGTTAATCTTGTCAGCCTTTAAAAGCAACAGTTGAAACAGGAGGGTGCAGCAAAGCTCCTCACTGCTCCCCTACAACGCATGTTATTTCATGCATTGTAGGGGAGCATTGCCATGCTCCCTGCCGTGCTCCTGTTATTTCAATTTCCCTTCAACATCCAGAAAGGCGAAGGAACACACCAGCTCAGTAAACAGCCTGCTTCTGAGTGCCTTTTCCATATCAGACAGCTGATTTTCCAAGCCCTATAAATATTTTATTTGTACCATGTCCCCTGAAAGCTCAAAGTCAGGCTCTCATCCAAGAAGCTACAGAGCTGCTTTCTGGTCTAAATCTGTAATGCAGAAACACAACTTATTCCATGAGATCCCAAGTGGGAAAACTGGCTGGGGAACATAAGTAATAGAACATAAGTAATAATTTCTGTCAATTAGATTATCTTGAATGGAATATTTAATATACTTAATGGAACATTAATGGAACAGCTTAATTGCTGCTCATGGGTACTTTGTAGATGCTGGAAACTCTGATCTAAATGATTATGTTAATGAAAGATTGCCAAAGGACTCATACTTTAAACTCCTCCATAGGATAACAGTAGGACTACTTTTCCTGGGTTTCTGTGCCGGCCAGCCACTATTTCCCAGTTACAGCGCTCAGGGTAATGCCAACTAGCACATCTACAGAACTGTCCAAGGCTAAGTGATGAGGGTGTTCACCACAAATCCAAATGCAGAGCCTCCTCAAAGACTCAGACTGCTTTGCAGCTTGTGAGCTGATGGCCCTATAAAACTGGTGCAGAAGCCCACAGTAGCCTTGCAGTAACCATTGGTATCTGTGGTTGGACCCTGAGGACATTAATGGCTGTAACTGCCCTGAGCCCCACCTGGACTCACATCCACACCTGCTGCCCATCAGCTGGGGCTCCATTTAAGCTCAGCCTTGAGGAGTGCTTATTTTCCCTGAGCTTTGGTGTAGGTACAATTTTACATCCAGCTTTTTTTCTCCTGAATGGATCAAGAACCTATGTTGCAGGTAGGTCTGTCACTCCCAGGTCGCTGGGGTGGACTTTGGTTTGATGTAGTAATTTTGTTGCCAGTCCCATCCCTATTGATGCTGCTTCCTGACATTTTGTTCTTGGCAGTAGGGACACCAGGTATTGCTGTGCGTATAGGATGAGGGCAAGCCATTGCTAATGTTTTGCCACCTGAAGAAAGACGAATGTGGGTTGTTGTCCCATGATCTGACCAGTTTTTCCCTCTTGAATCCCAGTAAGTTAAATTGGAAAAGAAAAAAAATATCTATGAAGATCCTAAAACTGTTTCTAAAGGTCATTTTTCTGCTCCATCCAAGTTGCAAAATTGCAAAGTCTTATCCAAGAAACCCTTCCACACACATATACATGTGCCTATAAAGCCCTTTAAACCGTCATTAGTGTCCCCTTCTCCAAATGGAAATCTGGAATTTCAAGTGGAAATGCAGAATTTATTTATAGCCTTAGTACATTTTTCAGCCACAATACATAAATACATGGAGCAAAAGCAGTGCCTTGCCATTTGTTTACTGAGCAGCATTGCTTTCCCATTTGACTGGACTGGTGAGTCAGCATCGCTGCTGAGCTCACCCTGTTCTCAGAGGTCCTCTCCAGCCTTTGGGCCAGGGCAGTTGCTGAGAGTAAGCTGCTTTGGAGTTGTATTTTAGGAGATAACTTTGTGTTGCCTTCTTGATAGCATGGAGGACTCTCCTTCAGATTGCCCTATGCTGCAGTGCCAGCACAAGCCCATAAAAAATGGAAGCTGTTGCTGGATCCAGACAGTTAAAACCTGTGACCTACTTTCCTGAAATCATGAGTTTGGCTTAGAAAATAATATCTTTTTTTTTTTTTTTTTTTTTTTAATGGCTGCATAGTCTTTGCATTACATTTCTGTTTGGGGAATTACTGGGGATGCTCCAGTTGTGATTTCAAAGTTTTCTTAATTATAAAGCTGAGAAGTATATGTATTGTGACATGAAAGCAAGGGAATAGCTTGCCTCTAGCAGCGAAGAAAAGCACCCAATATTAAGACTGTGGTTTAAAAACAGTGATACATGGTTAGTTTAAAGTTCCGGATTTGTTGACGTTTCTCAGCAATTCTAGATCCTTGGACTATAAGTGCTAACATTAGTCATGCTAGCGGTGCATGAACTGGTGTTGACCTTCTCAGGATCAGCCTGGTCTTGCTGTGCAGCTGAGCTGTACAAGCACAGCTGGGGCACTTTCCTACCCACTGCCCTCCAGAGATGTCCACTTCTCACTGTCCCCACTTTTTACAGCTGGTCCTTTCTCTAAAAATGCTAAGCTTTTTACAGACTCGTTCAGGACCTGTGCTCCTTTGCAGCTGTGGTTCCTGGAATGCAGTTTCCTGTCAGGATCCCTTCTCCTTCTTTTCCCTGGGTGGCTGTCAGTAGCAGTATGGAGCAGTTTTATACCCTGAAGGAAGCTGAACAAACGAAGGACCATGCTCTGGCTAGCTGCTCAGCAGCACCCCCACCTTGGCCTGTGGGACCTCAGCTCTGCTGCCTTCCCTTTGCCATTCCCGGACCAGTTTTCTCCCACCGCAGCAGCAAGCTTTCCTGTGTGCAGCCTGGTGAGACTGGGGTGGGAGGGTGAGCTGTTTGGCCAGGCTGCGGAGGAATGAGCAGTTCATTTGTTGCCATTGGATACTGATACCAGAGTACCAATTTTAACTGCAGCTGTAAGGCTGCCCAGAGGATGGAACCAATATCTCTTAAAGCAATCAGTGGTTTTGTAGTCCTCCAGGAAATGTTCATAGCAATCTGTTGGGTTGCAGCACTCCTAATGTGCCTGTAGTGCCCTTTTTTCTGGTGAAGCTTAACCCTAGGAGTTGGGAAAACAGGGCTTTCATCAAAAACTGAGAAAGCAACAACTGGAAGGAATGTTGTGTGCACAGATCTCCTGTGTTTTACTAAAAATATAATTTTTTATTACTTTTGCTGTTGATCCACATTAATTTACTGCAAAGCTTAGCCTTGAAACTAGGGCTCTCATGCTATAGACACACCATGCCGGGGCTCAGCATGGCTTGATTTGCTACCCTGGTGTGTGCTCTGTGGAAGCTACGGAGCTGCCTCCACAGCCTTTCTAAAGACCCATGTTCATGAATCAGATCTTAAAAATATACAATAACAGCCCTCAGGCAGTGATGCCCTGCTTAACGGCCCCACCTAATTTCCCCTCTGAACTACATACTGTGCTATAAGTAGTTCAGGCACCTGCTGAAACTAGAAATGCTTCTTTCCCTGAAACCAGACACCAGCAGTGGTTAATTACCACATCCCAAATTGGCACAGATTAATGCAGCTTCACTGAAGCCAATGAAGTTTCATGGGATTATTTCTGTCCTGGCTCTGAGTCATTAATAGGTATAGTTCTGGCTATTTTTATGCTTTTCAAATTGTTTTATTACATTAGAAAAGCAATTATCAGCCCAAATCCATTTTTCCTGGTTAGGGAAATTAAAAAAGAGAAAAAACGCCTTTCTGTGTTGCAGTAAATCATTGGGCTGAGTGCTTCTTGTGCTTGTTTTATGTGGACTTAATTGATCAGCAAACTTAGCTATATGAGAGCTAGCTTTCACAGCCCCAGAAATGGGGGTATAGCAGAGTGGGATCTGTACCATATTTGTTTCTTTCCATGTACAGAGACAGTATAATAGATATATATATCTGTGTATGTATATATGCATATTGCTATATAACCTGCAGTATGTGTGTATACACAAATGTAATAGTTGCTTTTGAACAATCTTTGTATGTGTAAGTGAAGTGGAAAATGCTGTAGTTAGAATTTTCTTGATGCCTGCATAAGTGGATATATGTGCACTAAGTAATTAAAGCTATGGCCTGAGGATTGGAGTCAAAATAGCTGGAACCAGGACCTAAACATACCTAGAACTTGGAAAAATCACAAAACTAACAAACTGGGGACTGTTTTTGAAGTACAGGTTTTGGATGTTGTCAGTTAAAAAAACTGGCATGGAATAATGATAAGTAACTTTCCCTCCTAAGTGAGAGCTTATTAAGGGGAGTGAAATGCTTTATTGTAGCCTGTATTGTACCTCTACTAACACTGCACAGGTTTTAAAGCCTGATACTAAAGCCTTCTTCAGCTTTTTTTGAAGAAGAGGTCTTGAGCAAGAGCAACTGTTCTACTGGTGCCTGTGATGCTGAGCAACAATACTGTTGCTTTCTGGCTGATAGGTTGTCATGTGCCTTGCGCTGCCCTTAAGATGGGTTTCATGGGGACATGTTTAAGACTGAGAATGTGATATGTCTGCCCTGTTAAGATTTTGAGTACTGAACATTTTTATTCTGTTAAAATACAAGCAAAACACCTGCCAGTAGATTAAGAAGTAACTGCTTTAAAATAAGCCACATGAAGATCACACCCAGGGCACACAGTCCCTCTGTTCTAGAGCTCAGTGCCAGACAAGTATGTATTTGTGTGCGCAAAACAAGCTAAGAAACAGAAGAAACTTTGTATCAAAATAGTTTAATAAAAACAATAAGAGACTTCACTGAAGCTTGCTGTCCTCAAGACAGAATTATGACATTATTGCAGCATTCAACACAATCATAATTCACATATAATACTATACAGCTCCTGTTCGCCTTGCCCACGTTCTGCTCTCACTATGGCCTTGTGCAGCCCTGCTGACACAACCCAGCCCTGCATACTTGAGTTGCAGAACCTGTTCCTCTGGGAACTGAGTTAAATCCCTTCCTCACTGCACAGTGCTGTTACTCTCAGGAAGTTGCACAGAAACCAAACACATCTCTTAGCAGCTAGAGGCAGTTTACAGAACCAGTGTGAACAAACCAACTGACTGGCAACAGCAATACTGGTTGATGTTTAGGAAAAACAAGTATGCAACCAATTACTCAAGTTCTCAGTGCTGCCCAGCAGCTTCTGTTCACAAGGACGAAGCTCTGTTCTAACCTGCTTCATTGCCACCTCAGCCATGACAGAATGACTTTTATATTATACAGCTTGGTCTAATGCATGCTTTCACTTCAGCACTTGCAGAGAAGCCCACTGCCAGCAGCTGGCTGGCAGGCTTCTTCATCACCACTCAATACCCTCCAACAGCATCACTCTTTGCCATCAGCTTTGCACTGTAGTCAGTATTTGTCCTTGCATTGTGGCAAACAGACTGAGCACTTGGTGTCTCAGACTTTCAGGTCAGGATGCTGCCATGAGCTGTGGCTGGCTTTCTCAGTAGCCGAGAGGCTTCCTTTTTGCTCTTCTCCATCACTCATGTTCCCTGAGCTGTTCTGGTGATGTGGGTCTTCTTGCACAGCTCCTGATAGAATTCAGATTCCAAAAACCGTGGGTATGAGTTATTCTCCATTAAGCTGTAAACTCTTTTCTGTGCCGCACTGAAGCAGGTGTGTGTGGCTTCTTGAATATTCTGCGCAATCATGTTCTTGGTTTGGAAGTCTATATTTATCTGAAATAAAAAGGACATTTACATCTGAGAACTGAATTCAAGGAAGTATAAAACACCATAAAATTTCTGAAGAGGTAAATGCAAGATCCTATTACTACAGGATCAAATTAATCAAGTTTAAAGAAAATAATTCTTTTATACAAAACTGATATACTGATTCTGATATATTATCTTTCAGTGCGAAACTCAAGTATGTTACAGGTATTACATGCAGCTGTTGACTTTTCCCAGTTAAGATGGAAACTCTGTGAAATACTGCTCATGCTGTTTTCCAGCTTGGTGAGAAGGCAGTTAGGGAGAGACTTATATCGAGACACAAATATTAATGGTGAGGTATGTACGATGCAGTTTAGCATCTGTATCTTAGAGTTCAGGGAAACAAAGCAAGGCTGTAAGAACTCGCAGAACAGGGCACTTATATTTAAGTTTCCTTTACCTCTTTGGGAGCTTCCTTTTCAATGAAGTCATTGTAGATTTTTTTTGCTTTTGATGTCAGCTTCTGGGGTGACTTGGTTTTCTTGAAGTCCTCACAGGCCAACCAGAACTCAATATTCTCTTCACAGAACTCAGACTTCAGAAAAGCTCGGAAAGCAGCAAGACCATCTAGGGAAAGGAAAACAAAACCAAACCACATTGATTAACTATTTCAGGAATCTTGAATTTATCCACTGGTCACATCTGCTCCTACCAAAACTTTCTGCAGTAGTTCTGGTCTGGTTCTTGCAGGGATATCATAGCAATAAAAAATTCTACATTTACGTATGTAAACAAGTTGACACTAACAGCTTGGCAGGTTTCACTTCAGTCATTTAGGTAAATGTAAAGAATGAAACCCATTTCTAGTTGCTTTTTTGTGATGCCTGCATATATATATAAAAAAAAAATCCCTCTCCAGATAAGAACTCCGGTGTTAACCTTTACACTGGAGTAAACATTTATGACTGTGCTACAAACATCTGGAATAATTGTGGGGTTTTTTTTTAATGGAAAGAATGACTCAAGTTCAAAGAGCAAACGCTAATTTATTTTAGTCTTTTTGCTGTTGAGTGCGTTTCCTTGTAGAACTACATTAAAACCCCTAGATCACTGAAGTTCTGTTGCAGAAGCCTTCCCAAGTTATTTGAATGCATTTGACTTGGTTAAGCAGTGAGCCCAGTGAACAAATGCTCTTTTCATACTTGGCAAAGCCAAACTGACAGGTATGATTTTAATTGCAAGGCTTACAGAAAAGAAAAATCCACTACAGTGAAGTATTCTTGATGCTTTTAATATTAATTTACAGTTTTGGGGTTTTTTTAAGAGTACTGCTATAATTTTGGCTTTAAACTGTGAACAGGATTTAACTTTCAAGACCAGAATCAAATCTATTTCCATTAAAAAGGCATAATGAGGAAGCAATCTCTTACAGACATACAAACTGAACTGCCCCTTTGCTCTTGAATGTTACTTTTTGACGGCAAACTTACATTTGTTAGCAAGAAGTTCATCAAAGGCTTCTGACCACAGCTGGGCTTCTTCAGGGGAAGGTCTGTTTAAAGAGATGGAGAATATTAGACTTCATTGCTCAAGCTTAGTTTCTGTAGAACACTCAGTATTTAAACAAAATCTCTTTTCAGCAACTTACCTGAAATAGGTGCGGTGTTTCCCCACTTTCTTGGACTTGATTTTAGTAGAATTGGAAGAGTTCTGCAGGAAGTAGCTCAGTCTTGTTTTCCAATCTTTAATACTGGAAAAACCAAGAGAAAGATGACTGTTAAACACAACAACTCAAAAGCCTTTAGACACCCACCCCTTCACTGGCAAAGGCTGCAAAACTTTTCCTGATAGGACTTTGCCAGCCCTAACTAGAGTCACCCAGTGGATCTGAGGGCAACTGAACGACTTTCCCCTCGCTTAAATCAACAGGTTGGCCCGCTAGCCAGTGACTGGTGTCAGCCAAGGCACAGCTGCAGGTGTCAAGAGACCCACAAGCTGCTCTGCTCTCACGCTTCCCACCCGCTTCGGTTTCGGTCCCGCGGCTGGAAGCGGCTCCCTGGAGGAGCCCTCGGGGCCCGGGAGTGGGGACCCACTCACATAGTTCTCTTCATCCTGCCCTTCTCCGCCTCCTCCGCCTCGCTGCGGCGGCGGCCACCCCGCTCCATCCGCCCGCTGTCGTGCTGCAGCGCCAGAAACAGTGCACCCGACATCGCCGCGTCTCGGCTACACACCGCTGCCGCCGGCCG
>JANHGB010019393.1:0-12755 GCA_026283785.1 Coracopsis vasa
CCCCATCCCTGGCAGTGTTCAAGGCCAGGTTGGACACAGGGGCTTGGAGCAAGCTGCTCTAGTGAAAGGTGTCCCTGGCCATGGCAGGGGTTGGAGCTCAATGAGCTTTAAGGTCCCTTCCAACACAAACCGTTCTGTGACTCTATGATTCTATGAAGTTGATGCAGACTTTTGGTAGTGCCTTATATAGAAAAATGCTTTCCATGGCCCATGTTTGCATTATTCTGGTTATTTGCTGACAGCAGAATTCTACATTAAGACATTTCTTGCAGGACAAGAAACTTGAGTGTTTCCTGCAGCACAGCCAGAATATTTTACAGTGCAATGTGTCAGAACACAGGAGCAACAAATTGTAATGTGTGCAAAGCACATCTACCTCTCATGTTCAGTTAGAGATTTGTTTTTCAGATCATATCTTTAAAGATAGTTTGGCAAAGCTTAGCATAACCCCCTCAAAATCATGATGTTCCATTGGATGGAGGCAAGTTAACCCAGCTTAAAGCACCACAATAACCCTTACAGCTGATATTCCTATTGCAGTATAAACCTTGAGCTATAGTCAATACTTATCCACCCCAATTTGTGTGTTGGCTTATTTTACAGAGATCTCAACAAGACTCTGTTTGTTAGATGACAGCATAGATAACTGAATTAAAGAATCAAAACAGTTTAAGTTATTGTCTTCTGTTAGGCATTGTTTCCAATTTTGAACTTACATTTGGTTATTTTCCTTTGCAACTTATGTCCAGAGCCTTCCACAGATGAGATGAGACATCTTATTTGTATGAAAAACCTAGATTAAAAGGTAAATTATAAGATCTTTATTTCTTGATCTTGTAGTTAATTAAATGAAAGAGCCTTTCTATATACATTTCTGGTGAGCAGCACATTCTATGTGCGTTACACTACCAAGAAAATACACATTTGAGAGAGTTTGGGAAAAACAACTTTCAGTGTACCAAGACAGATTAAAAGAGCTCACTAGTGATGAGTTTTGGGGTTTTCTCTAGTTCTGACATGCAACTCTGACAGCAGTGTGCCTGCAGTTCCTGCAGCAACATGATCCGAGTGTGAGATCCATGAAAGCAGAAAGTGAGCAGGAGCCTGAGAATCCCCAAAAGCCTGATAAATGGCATTTTCTAGCATAGAAATCAGAAATGGAAAGATAAAAACCAAAGAAAATCTGTGTGAGGTTAAGTCAGTTTGAATTCCAGGCTTTCAAGTGCCTCATATGTGAGCTTTTTTCTTCCTTGTACAAATGTAGTTTGATTTGAACCCTGCAGACCTTCTGCTTCCTGACTCCCATTCTTCATTCTTGGATTCTTCATTCTTTTCCAGTGATTTCTGGAAGAGACAACAACTTTACCTCCAGACTTTCAAAATCTGACCCAGATGGCAGCCATAATTGTGATGAGAGCACAGAGAAAATGAGCATAAATACATCTAACTGTGTAATAAGAATAAATACCTTGTCAATTTGGTTAATCTCAGGATTGAGTACTGAACGTCTGGATACATTTTATCTCAGGAGCTAGGAAACTCTTCTCAGGATTGTACCAGGACACATCTCCACTGTGTCCTGCAGTTCAAGTGTTTGGCATTGCTGCAACAAAGATTGATGATCTTGCTAAATGCAGAGCACTGTGCTCAGGGCTGGTGGAGTCTCAAACTGAAGAACTTGCATAATGCCTTGATCAAGTCAGACTTTAACTTGGTGTCATTGCAGTGAAAGATTAGCAAAGGAACCTATTGCATCATCTGCCTCCTGTCATTCCCTTAGGATGACATGTGGCAAGTGCCTGAACTTCCCCATTCAGGACTTTAAAAGAGCCATAGATTTTGTAGAATACCAGATAATTCAGAAAATTACAGGCTTTTTCTGATACGTTAGGACAAAAGACTTTGCTTTGAATTCCATTGTTTTAAAACAATTTCTTTCATAGAATCATAGAATGGTTTGGGTTGAAAAGTACCTTAAGATCATCCAGTTCCAACCCCCCGCCGTGGGCAGGGACACCTCACACTAGACCATGTCACCCACAATAATAATTGTTGTCAAAAATCACACAACTTGAGGTATCAGAAGTATGGAGAACGTATGCCAAAAGGAAGTAAGATCCTCAGAAAGCAGAAAGATCTTGACAGAAATGACCTACTCTTAAACTATCATATGGTGTTCCTTAAAAGGGACACCCAAACTAGTAAAGCGTTTAATCCACTCTTTGCTCTCTGTGGTTCATTGACCATTTCTCCAAACTAATGCTCTTCTGAGGCAGTTCCAGTGAAGTGCAGCATTTCTTGGATTCAGGAATACCTGGGACTTCCAGTGTGATTTAGTGGGAGGGACTGAACGATAAGAAAAGTTGTCAGGCTAATGGCCACCTACAAACACTAAACAAGAGGTGTCAGCACAGGTATTGGGTGTTGGGACATCGGCATGGAATTGACCTAACCTGAGAGGACAAGGTACAACTCACCTGACTCTACTTCATCACATTAGGTTCTTAAAGATCTAGAGATACAAAATCTGATATCTTTTAAAGTTCCCATTTTGCAATGTCTACGTATCTCTGTATATTCTCATTTTAAAAAGATAAATGAATGTTTAATCTAGAATCGAATCCTGGAATGGTTTGGGTTGGAAGGACCTTAAAGCTCATCCAGTTCCAAGCCCCTGCCACAGGCAGGGACACGTTTCACTAGAGCAGGCTGCTCCAAGCGCCATCCAACCTGGTCTTTAAGGCTTCTTTCTTTAAAAAATAGAAGTAAAGTAACTTCCATGATCAAAGCTACTGTACCAAACCAGCATGTGTAGGAAGAAGTAAGATCTTTTATTTGTATTAATTTTTATCTTGTACATAGATCTGGTATCTTTGAAAGTATTTTCAGTAAGTCAGAGGCTGCTTGGTGGAAAAGCATGAATCTGGGATACTTCTGACATCCCTCTGAAGAGTTGCAATGTGCCTCAGCCCCATTTTTAATTACATTTTTTATGTGGCATTACACAGAATGTAGAAAATGAGGTGATCATCTTGAGAAAGAAGCTTGTTTAGGAAATCTTCAGTGTTTGAAGGGGAAAATCTAAGAGAAATTGAGTTTAATACTTTGTGAAGCAAAGGTAGTGTTGCTACAGGCTACATGAATCACAGGAACCACAAAAGAGCTCCTGTGAGTAAAACAGCAAAGATGGCAACAGAGAGGCTAAAGCAAACCTGTAACATGCAGCTTGTAAACTAGCTGCACACATCATTATCTTTCCAGAGACTTTTACTGAGCACACTGCCAGCAACAGAGCCCAGTCCATGAGTTTCCTATGTCAAAAAAGTGCTTTTCAAGGTGACTCCAGCTGATCCTGGAGTCATACTGGAAAACAAATAGATGTGGTCAGGTCTAGTGATGCAAGAACCCCACTATCAATTTTTCCTCAGGAGAATCTCAACCATCAAATATTTTTCTAGACGTCTGGTCTGCCCATGAGCTGTAAAGCTGCTGGAGATCAGACTTTGATCTCATTCCTAACTGATGTATGAGACCAACTCCATCATTCCTGAGTCACCTGACCACTTAGTGGGCTGATGAGGCATTTAATAGATCAGCTGTTGTATTTTGTGAGGCTTGTGATGAACACATGGGTACCTTGACTTTCATCGCTGCTCTGAACGTGGTATAGAAGTGGCAGATTGCCAAAGAGATGGTGTTTATGAAATGAGGTGGACAATACAAAGGGTCTAACTGCTGGCCTGAGCATACCATGACCAGGTTTGCACATACCTGTTGTGATATGTGTCACAGAAAGTGAGGAAGGATTAGGTAGCAATATGTTTAAAGGGGACTCAACCTGCTTTGTGCATATCCTACAGAGAAACTGCTGGCTGGAATCCAGCCCACAGTAAGTGAGTTTTAAATGTTTGGTACATTTCCTACGGCAGATCTTCCTAGTCAACACCTTCTGTAGTAAGAGCAAGGAGCTCATTTAGTCCAGAGAGAGCTACCTGGAGCCCATGAGGCAGGTGATAAAGAGAACAGCCACAGCATACCTCTATGTTCACATCCTCTGCACATCAGCCATTCCACACAGCACAGAAGCATGTTTGTGGGTGAGGATGGACAAAAAGACATTTGCTAGAAGACATCTCTATGCACCTCTCAACATAAATACAACCTGTACTGCCATCAGGAGGTGGGACTTGCATGTTCCACAGCAACAACACAAATCAGTAGTCATGTCTCTTCTGAAGGAACTGTTCTGCCAGAGGAAGAGCAGCAGAAGGCCTCTGAGCTCACTCTCTGCTTGCTCCCTGTCTTGGATCTTCCTGGGCTCTCTCTACATGGTCCTAGTTGATCTCAGTGAGGAGAAATACACAGGTGGATTCTATCCTCAGCTCAGGAACCTGTGTGTAGGTAGCACATGGCTTACTACAGATGTTTTAGCAAATAATAATAATGTGAGAGAGAGAGAAGAGAAAGAGACTGATTGTTAGGAAGGAAATAGAGTTTAATTCTCCAGTCATGTATTACACAACAAATTATACTGGTTTTCTTAATGAAAAATCACTGACATTTCAACAAATGTATTTTATCTGTCATTTCTCAGTGTATTTAGTTGTTCAGTCTATTCTTCAGACTTTGCAAACCCAACTGTATGAGTTATTTGGGGTCTTTTTCTCAACTACAGATCTGAAAGCCTGGTTAAATTGAGGTTTCTGACATTGTTAGGTGTGATGTTATGGTGTTCCCCCATGCACTTCTTTCATCAGCAGGAATGAAGTTCATTTCCACAGTGCTTTTGTGGTTCTCAGACCACTAATGTTGCCTGTGTAGAGAAAAGGTATGAAAAAAGAATTAAGTATTTTGTGCAGAGATGAACACTATGAGTCAAGAGCTTTCCTTTCCTTCAGCTGAAGCACAGCACATGTTTCTTGCTGTCCTGTAATGCCCCAAGTACATGCCATTGCTGGAGGTGAGATTTCAGGCCCAGTGCCCCCACTGCTATGTTATGTTCTGGAATGGAAATGAAGGTGTCTAAGCAAAGCTTTAATCAAAAGTTAACAGTGTTTTAGGCAGTCTGAAACCCGGCAGTTGGTGCCTGCTTACTGCAGACAGTGTTATTATGTACGTTACAGTGCTATGAGGGAGGCAACTGACTTTCCTGTTCTCTCTGGAGCAATTCTCTTTGAATTCAAGACTCTTAATATAGATGCATTTTTGTTTCTTTTTATACATGGAACTTACTTAAGATTCCCTCTAACATCTCTATTCGGCTGTGAGGAAAGTCAATTTTTGTCTATGCCTGTAACTATTACACAAATCTGTGCTCAGAATTGTTAGATAATGGATACTCAGTGGGGCATTCCCAAAAGTGTTACCAGTGTGAATGGCATAATCTGGACAATGCAGTGTTTAAAAGCAATTGCTATTTCCAGGGCTGCTTTGAATTGCTGCTGTAATAAGTGGCCATTCAGCACATACCCAGCTAGAAGCTGAAGAGCTCACCCACCTGAGCTCCACAAAGCAGGAAGGCTTGGAAGCAATTAGCAGGAAAAGCTTTGGTGGACTGGGATCAGCGATGTGCAGCACCCTTCCAACACTGTGCAGAGGTGTGAGTCATGCAAAGCGGAAACCATGACTGGCACCTTCTCTGGAATGAACCCTACAACATCTTTGTGAATCTGTGCTATAGAAGTGACCTAATGGAGTGGTGGGGGAAAAGGGCTGGCATTTCCTGCATGGGAATCAAGTGTTCCCATTTCCTGTAAAACTGATGGAGTTGGGCCAAAGGCAAAATTGCTCATGAACCAGAGAGCCTCAAGATGTTTATGAACAGCAAAACTACAGCCTCACAGTGAAGAAATTCCTAATATCTAATCTAAGTCTACCCTCTGTCAGTTAAAAGCCATTCCGCCTTGTCCTGTCATATGACAAAAGACCTGGCACAAATCTGTTTTTTTCCACCAAAGATAAGACATTAGGCACAAGTTCTTCCCTGTGAGGATGCTGAGGCGCTGGCACAGGGTGCCCAGAGAAGCTGTGGCTGTTCCATCTCTGGCAGTGTTCAAGGCCGGGTTGGACGGAGCTTGGAGCAACCTGCTCTAGCAGAAGGTGTCCCTGCCTGTGCCAGGGGTTGGAACTGAATGAGCTTTAAGGTCCTTCCCAACCTAAATCATTCTTTGATTCTACAATTCCATGATTACAGGCAGCCAGCAAGGGACAGCAGGCTGTTGGCAGCGTTGCATCCTGATGGTGCAGACACCGGGACTGCCGGTTCAACAGCAGCTCTGGCGGTACACTTAGTGGTTGTAATGACTCCACCTTTTATAACTCTAACTTCAACCAAATTAGAGTTTAGAAGTTACTGTAATTAACCTGCAAGTAAATACATTCATACAGTAGTTATGACTTCCAAATCCATGACCTGAGGCGACTTCATAGCTTTGCAAACAGTGAAGAAGAAACTTGATACCTTCCCTGTGGCGTGGAAAGCCAGCTGCGTGCCATTCCTGTTCCCCAAGGCTGGCGCTGTGGGTTTCACATCTCTGCTCCTGGCAAGCTGGAAGTCAGGAAGGTGATTCTAGGAAGAGAGGGGTGTCCCATGAAGCCCCCCTCACAGCCAGGGCACCCGCATTCACAGACAGAGGGCACTGTCAGTATCTGCACCCAGCAGCCCATGAAGCAAATACTGCTTCATCCCAGTACAATTAAAACCAATTAAACACAGAATAATTTAAAACCCCTTTTTATTTAGACAAACACAAGAGCCAGATAGGATTTATGAGCTCAGTTTTTTTGGTCAGAGAGCCAATATGTACTTTAAAGCATCGCAACAGACCGAGAAGACACAGTCTTGAACAGTGTGTTGCAATAATGTGGAGAACTGCATGAGACAGACTTTTTTAAACCAATTACTCCCCATCCACTCAGGGACAGATAACCCCCAGATAGAATTCCTTTTCATCCCAGTGCTTGGAACAATGAAGATGAAATGTGATTTTCCCTTCTAACAACCACTCCAAACAGCAAAAGAAGAAAAAGCCTGTGTTTCTCTGTTATGGAAAATAGGTCTCGGCATGCTGGAACCTCTGTGTTTCACTTATTTTCTACCACAAATGCCCTATTTTTAAAGGAATGAATAATGCAATCATGTTCTCTGAGCTATGGTTTCTTTCCTGCCTCATTTGCTGTGTTAGTATAAGAACAACTGTTCTCTGCAAAAAGAGTGATCTTCAGACATCTTGTCCAAAACCTTTCAAGTCACTAGGAATCAGCTGAAAGCAAGAAGTCCCACAGACCCACAGGCAGATTCCCCCCTCATCACCCAACGACACAGAGCTGCAGTTCCATCTCTTCTCAGACAGAAAGGAAAACTCTCCTCCAGGTAGGAGACCAAGCGTATGGCATGTAGTTTTCAGATCACAAGTCAGATAGGAGGGTAAAACATGGGTCAAACAGGGCACAATTGAGTCGAAGGAGTGAATTCAGAGCAAACTCAGAGCCAGGAGACATCTTCACTGGCGAGCATCCCTGGGATTTGAAACGTTCATGCTCACCATCACCATCATCAGCAGCAGGGTAACAGCAGTGGTAAGGAGTGCTCCCAAGCCCTTGAGAATTGAGACATGTGCTAACAAGCCAAACATCAGCGAGGAGTGCTTTAAAAACCAACTCAGAGGAGAATCTGGAGGGAATTTGCGCAGGGCATGTGTAAAGATAGTCACTGTTCCCATCTCCAACACCTATAATTACATCTCAAATGTGCTAATAAAATCCAGCGGCTTTTTCTCTTTGTCAATGTGCTTTAAACATGCTGCTGCGACGCTTAGAAATGAACTTTCTTACACTTGAAATCGCCATGCAACCACCAGAAGGGAGGGCGCTGAGACCCGCACCCGGCCCCGGGCTGTCCCGCCGCCGCCTCAGAGATGCGGGGCGTAGAAGGGGCCGATGAAAGCGGGGCGGAGAAAGGGTGTGAAGGCGCCGGCGCCCAGCGCGAAGGGGGCTGCCGGCGGCACCAGGACGTTGGCAGCGGCGTAGGAAGGGAAAGTCTGGAAGGGCAAAGCACCGGGACCTGGAGGGCTGGGGCTGCCGCCGCCCGTCACCGCCGCTGCCGCCGTCGGGGATGAGGATGGGGCCGCCCCGTCGGCTCCCGGGTGCTGCTTCTTCCACTTGGTCCGCCGGTTCTGGAACCAGATCTTCACCTGCGTCTCGGTGAGGCTGAGGGACAGCGCCAGGCTGAGGCGCTCGCACACCGACAGGTACCGCGTGGACTTGAATTTGTTCTCCAGCGCCACCAGCTGCTCGTAGGTGAAAGCTGTCCGCGCCCGACGGGGCTTCCCCGACTTGGAGTCCGAGCCCGTCCGCTTCCTCTTGGGCTTGGCCGCCTGGCTCTGCTGCGTCCCGCCGGGACCCGCCGTCTGCTGCTGTGGCGGAGGAGGCGGCGGTGGTGGTGGTGGTGGAGGCTGGGGGATGCCGCCTGCTTCGCCCGCCTCGGCGTGGAGGTGGCCCGCATCGGCCTCGCCGGGTGCCGCCGAGCTGCTGGTGCTGCTGCTGGTGCTGCTGCTCTCCTCGCTACACAGCTCCTCGTCGTCCGGCAGCTCACTGTCGGGGCTGCGGCTCGGCCGGCTGCTGTAGTCGAGGTCGCACTCGTCGGCCTTGTAGAGGTCGCCGTCTTCTGCGGGCAATGAGAGCTGAGGTTAGGACTCACCGCTCAGTCCCGACCCCGGTCCCCACCGCCCTCTGCCTCCCCGTGGAGTGACCCACCCGCCGGTACCCCGCTGTTATTGGGACAGGGATGCTCGGGGAGCAGGGCCGCGCTTCCCGCCCCACCGGGACAAGCCGTGGGGAAGCGGCCAGCCCGGGCACCTTTCGGCTGCGAGGCCGCTCATCCGGCTGCGCTCTACAGGGGCTCAGAAACAGCCTGGACAGGGCTCGGAGCCGTTCTGGGGGCTGCAGCTCGGAAAGGGCTGTGCAGCCCGGGTAGGCTTTGCCAGCGCTGCCCCTTCCAAGGGCAGGAGCTGGCAGAAGACGTGGTCAGGGCAGGGGATGGACCTTAAAGGCCGGGAAGGCCTTTGGGAAGGTAATGAGGGATCCACGGAGCTGCGGCCGGGAGAAGTCCCCGCTCGGGCCGAGCAGCGTTTTGGAAGCGGGCAGCAAAGATGTCACATCGCTTTTAGCGATTTTAGTGACGGAAATGTCTGCATCCATGGGAGATTTACTGGATTTTACTCTGGCGTTTTTAACCCTTCCTCAGCCTGGTTTGACCTCTTGTCACTTCCTGAGATGGAAGTATTAAAGTGGAGTAAATACTTGTATTGATTAGCAGAGCAGATACAAACTTAATTAAACTCATTTTGTGTAATGTACAAACTAGTTAACGGTCATTTAATTTATTTGGGTTTATATTACGCTCCAATTAACGGGTTTCCATCGGAGAACAGGGTAATTATCCGATATTTAAGGCTGTTGGACTCCTGCTGACGGTTCTGTCACCGTGAAGCCTGGAAGCGGATCTCCGTTTCCAGAGAGCCGGCGGCTCCTGAGCCCACTGGGACCCGGACTCCTCCGGGGGAACCGGGAGGCAAACTCCCCCGCCGCTGGGCCGAGATTGCGGGGACATTATCAATATAATCTTTTATAAACCCAGTATAATCCTTTCTCATTTTTTAGCTTTCAGACACCCCTAAACTTCCCTCCACTCGCGTCTACAACTGAGATGCAGCTCCGGCAAGCCCCCATCAAGAGCTACTTTAACTTGGTTAACAGAGGTAGAGAAACAGAAACTGAATCGCTCATTTGCCACCCTTATCCCGGCGTACTTCAGTTATTTTAAATCCTCAAAATTCTAAACCAGCACCTCAAACGTGGTCAGTGCCCTAATACCGGTCACCATAAAGCCGGTATCAGCAACCCTGTTTAGTGGAAGGTGGCCCTGTCCGTGACAGGGTACTGGAACAAGATGATCTTTAAGGTCTATTACAACCCAAACCATTCTGTGATTCTATGATTAGGGTTGGTTTTGAGTGCATTTTGTTCAACGAGCTGATTTTGGCTAACACCGGGTATGCCTTGCTAGCTAGGAGAGAGGGGGACAGAGAAGTTGATTGTTATCCCTTTCACCCTACAAATATCCCATAACAAAATATCCCTGGATAACTGCGGGTCCATGCGGGCAGCTTTCAGTTCAGCGCCGGCCGCTTCCCCAGCCCGACACGCTGCCACCCGCAACCTGTAGCACATCCCGGGAACGGCGCTGCCCAATTCCTGCCCCAACAATTCCTCAGAAGTGAGGGGATCTCCATCCGTGGGATAGAGCCGACACGTCGCTCCCACTCACCTCAAGCAGGGAAAGAGCAGCTCGTGTGCCAGAGTCTATTTCTTCCCCAATAAACTCCACGAAATCCCACCCGTAGCTCCACTAAAACGGTCTTTAAACAAGAGCATCGCAGCGCGAATACAACCGCGACTGGGATTGACGCTGGAGTTGAGATTTTGTTTCTAGAAAACGTTAAACGTTATTTTTAAACGGAGTTTTAAGCGTTATTTGTCACATTAAACGAGTTTGAGGAGCGGTGAGTGAGAAACCCTCTCCGAACTCGCCTTATGCCGGAGAGCCTCGGCTTTTGCCTGGTGCAGGCGCTACTTTTCCGAGCACTTCTCCTAAATTAAACCACTGTTTGAGCGAGTATTAATAACGATGGGGAAACAGAGGAATTAAATGTCGTGATTTTAGAGCAGTCCCAGCACTATTCGTGGCCGTTGCCACATCAAGGCAGTAGCACCCAAAGGCGCAATGTCTGCAGACGAATCACCCCGAGCCATGGTGCCTTCGGGTAGATTTGTTTTAAGAGAGGCGATAGAAATACATTTCTCTCCTTGTCTGGAGATAAAAGTGTGAGATTAGCGATAGGCCGCCCTCGTCAGTCTTTCTGATGGCCCAGATCTATTTAGTATGACAAAAAGTCAGATGAGTTTAGACGAATAATTACCTCAGCCGCGCTTTGCCGTTAAAAATCGCTTCTGAATTCTATTACTGCCCCGTTCCCGCTTTTGCTTTAGGGAGGAGAAAATGAGGATGAGAAAATCCCCATCTCGGGATGGAGATTCCAGACCTTTTTTCCTGCCTAATTTTAATTAAACGAGCCGTGCTATGGCGGGATTAGGAAGCTCCGAGTTTTCCTTTCCAGCGCCGGCCACAGGGAATTTATTTTTCCCAGTCCAAGAGGTTATTCCCCCGCCACTCACAGCCTTTTCTCTCCCTTCTCAGGAGACAGAATAGCTATAGATATTTTTCCACAACTACCGTCTCTTCCCGGAAACCCTCCGCTATCCCCACAGTAGCCGTGTTTAGAGGTGAGAAAGTTGGGATATTTGGACCAGGAAAAAAAAAAGCAATCTAGAGCTTGGGTCGAATGCAATTCCCGATCAATAGCGAGCCCTAATAAGTGTAATAGGTTTTAATCGAGTAATTATCCGAATTTTGACCCTATAATTTAGATGTTAGGGAAGAGTTTGCAAGGTGCTTGAAAGAGATATGCACAATTCGATAATAGGATATCGATCCAGGCAGTCCTACATGCCACTCTGGGGCGATTTCTCCCATTATCCAGCCTCTTTACGCTGCTAAGCACATTTTACCTTAAATGTAATCGAAGGAATTTAATTGTTTTTCCAGAGATAACCAGCATTTTGTCACAATTAGTCTGATTTGTCCTAAAAAAGCCAAGGGGAGAGAGAAAATTGAATCTGTCGCCCAGAGCAACGGGACGGGAGGGAGGGAGAGACCGGGGCAGCGGCGCTGGAGGCAGGCGGGGAGAGACGCGAATGTCCTGGGCGCCTGGGGACAGAGGGGACAGAGGGTGCACGGGGAGAGGATTTCGCCTCCCCGGGGGCTGGTTTCGCATCCCCTGAAGTCTCAGCTTCAGGAGCCGCTTGCAAGTTTCCCTGAGACAGAGCTCGTATCCCGGGCTGCCTTTTCCCAGGAGGATGAGGATGGCGGGATCACTCCCTTTCCCACCCGGCCCGGCCCCCGGGACTGATCCTGCAGCTGCAGGGGATGCACAGGGCGAAGGGCCGTGGTGTCCCTGCTCAGCACCCCGGGGAGGGCAGGGAGCGGAGGCCGGCCGGTGCCACGCCGCCAGCCCCGGGCGATCCGCTCCCCCCTCAAACGCAGTTTTCCACCTCTTTACACCAAGTAGCAGCAGCGCAGGGAGCGTTCGCGCTGCCCCGAGAACCGGCTGCCCCCAAGGATGCCAGGGGAGGAAGGGGTGAATAAGAAGCATGCAAACCCCTTCCTCTGAGAGCTGGGTGCAACCCCAGTCCCGGGGGGATTCTGATCCCCCAGCCCCACTTACTGATCAGGCCTGCGGGCTTCTTGCACGTCTCGAAATCTTCGGCGAGAGCCTTTTGCTCGGCCAGCTCCGTCCCTGAGTCCTCGGGCTTATCCTCTGCCCCCAGCGTGAACTCGGTCCCCACCGATTTGTACAAGCCCGCGCAGTGCCTCCGTTTGCTGTTGAACTTGTTAGGGTCCAGGATGTCGAGCACGGAGAAGGAGGTGGTTCTGTGCACAGCGGGCAGTGCGGCCACTGCCCCCTCTTGTCCGGGAGTGTTGCTCTGGCTGTCCCCTTGCCTGTCCCGGTTCCCAGGGCAGGAGTAGAGCGGCAGTTCGCCTCCGGCCGAGAGCCGCTGATCCCCATGGCTGTCCATGCCTTCCCCGTGCAAGCCGCAGGACTCCCCGCCGATGCCGGCCTCTGTCACCGCCGCGG
>JANHGB010019405.1:4533-24110 GCA_026283785.1 Coracopsis vasa
TACACTGTACCTCTGATTGGAACTTGGATAGAGCTACTGTTGCTAGTTAGAATAAAATGTACACTGTAATATTGTTGACATTACTCATGTTGGACAGACTGTAATGTAAATATACATTCTGCTACAGCTAGAAATATGGTTTTGATAGATTCTCAAATTTTAAATTGATTGTAACTCAGAGTAGGTCTCTGCCAAAATGAGTTGATATTTCACAAGCATATGAATGAAAAATAGATGAGAATGGATCAAATCTGGATCTGAATAACCTGACCTAGTGGTTTATGGTATTGTAATTTCTCTCCAACCTCTCCAACAATTTTCATACAAAGGAAAATATCTCAGGCTGTGCTGAGGGGATTACAATTAGTCATGGTATCAACATGTTAAGATTTTAAAAGACTTGCAGACTATCAGCTACTCATAAGTGACATTTCGCAATTTTAGGTCATAATGTAATGCTGAGATATACCATACCTTACATATTGACTGAGTTGATTAAATAGAGTCAATATTACTAGATAAATATGGCAGAGAACAAGACACAAAATAAATATCAACCCATAGATTTCACTTTTTCAACCCCAAAAGACAAGTATTTTCACAGTAAACATACACTTCTGTCTCATCTCCCCACAGTACACTTAAAGGTAGGAAGGGCCTTGCTGCCCTTAAGTGCACCTCAGGTTCCATTTTGCCTGCAGACGCTTTTCTAGTTTTGCCTACAAAGTTTCATCATGAGGCTCAAATCCCATTTTGTTATGCTTTGTTACCAGGGTTTGGTTTCACTGGTAGGCTCAGTTACCTGATAAAAAATAGATCTCATAGCTATAAATGTTTCATAGCTTTCAGTGTGAATAAAACAAACACAATCTCCTCATACTACTATTAACCATCTAGGCAACCTCCAAAAATGGTAACATAATTCAGTCTCATACAACTGAACTGTGTTAACCTCTTCCTCAGTTTCCTTCATCAGTGTCTCCTTGGTTGTCCTTCTCCCACATGCCACCAGAAATTTTGAAGTACATGTGCAAAGCTAAATGAAAACTGAATTAAGCACATGAAATTTTAGCTAATACAATCCTCTTTTCCTCCACCCCTTCTCCATAACTCCTCCTCTTATTTCTGAATCAGTTAGCATACATTTACTGATACATCATCACAAATGGTTGGCATGAAGATTTACAGTATTTGTGACATCCCACTTTGGGATAGCTTCACTGTAAAAACAAGATCTGTTCTGTGTTTGTACAGTGACCAGACTCCTGGCCCATAGCTGGAGCTTCTATGGATCTTTGCAAGGCAAATAATGAACACAGTCATATCAATAAAGAAAAAATGACTTTTTAAAAAAGTTAAGTCTTTTCCTAATTAAGTCTTATTTCCACATTGTACCCCAAGTTTGTCAAGCTGGTGAAGGCATCCAGCACTGCCATTTGTTTCCAGTTTTGGAGATTCTGAGCTCCTCCTCATTGCTCTTTGTACAGCATTGAAAAGAGCAGGAAGAGTACTGGGTGGTTTCTACAGCTGTAGAAGTGAATACAGCATTAAAGAATTTAGCTTCACCCTAAGGCCCTCTGCCTTAATGTTTGATCTTGTTTCATCTGCTTATCCGATGTCTCTTACCTGGTAATTTATGAAAATAAATGCATAAACAAAAAGTATTCCACTATGGAATCAATAAAATAAGCAATAAAATATAAACCACAAAGAAAAATCATGTTGCCTCACCCCCATTGTAATTCATGAGGAGTGTTTACATAATTCCATCTTCAAAGTCAAGACATTTGCAAAATTTAGCAGCTATCATCTACCTCTGAAATGCAAAATCACATGTAGAACCCTTCCAGCTAGCTACCATATAATCCCAAAAGTTTGCCGCATTATCACATACTAGCACTGGTTGCTATCACTACTTAGAAAATAGAGTTGGACTTTTTGTATAGGTCCCCTCCAACTTGGGATATTCTATGATTGTATGAGGAACAATATGGGCAACAAAGCACACCTACATGTGTGAGAAAGAATAAGCAACAGAAATTGAGCACCATGCAAATTAAGGATCTACATCTATTTAACTCCGAAAACACAGGAGGAAAAAAAAAAAAAAAAGAAAACCAGAAGAAAAGGGTATATTAAAGGCAAAGAAAATGGCTGATGTAGGCAAAGGTTACAAAAGAAAAGCAGTATCTTTTTTTCCTTCTCTTGCCACTCCTTTTTGAACAAAATTGTTATATTCAAGATTATTTTCTCCCAGATCTAGCACTGATATCTATCCAATTACTTGTTTATATTTTTATTACAGATGTAACCAAAAAATGAGCAGCCTCAGTGCATCCAAAACATTTTGCCAACCCCACTTCTTTCCTGTCTACGCAGCTTCAGTTTTCCACTATAAACCTCAGCACAAATTGATATATTCCTATTTTGGTAAAATCAGAGTAAGAGTTGGCCTGAATAACTTCTAGAAAACAGATCAAATCTAACTCAGATTTGTCTGTATGCATGGCTCAACTGTGACTGAAAAAATTATTCTTAGTATCATGCTTAAGGCCTGTCAACAAAAATCCAGATATAGTACTAAAATGTATTTGTACCCCTGTTGTCTTATTATCCATTTTTTTCTCATTAAGAAAACACCAAACAACTCACGGATAATTCATTCAAAAAAATTCAGCAATTACTGATTCATAAACCACAGGAATGAGAAATATTCTTAACAAGTAATAAGGATGGTGCTGAGAGAGAAATCACTACTAAAAAGTTGCCTCAATTAAGAAAATCTGGAGGTAGCCTCTTCAGAAGGAAATGCTTAAAATTTCCAGCAATTTTATTAAAAAAAAAAACAACAAAAACAAAACAAAACAAAAAAAACACAAAAAAACACCCAAAAAACCCAAAACAAAAATTAGCACTAGGCCAGCCAATTTTATTTCTTAGCACAGAATAAATCCAAAAGTACCACTTCACCTTGTCATATATGGAGTTCTACTGCATCAGTTCATTCTAAACTGGAATAAATCAAGTACAATTCAAGAGTAAGTCTAGGAATGCCTGCCACATCAGACACTAATGGTTCAATTCAGAAACATAATACTTGTAAGTGAATCGCACGAGGTTTGTGCTGCCTGTTGTTGCCACAGAAGTAAGCCTCTTTCAAACTAGTTCCCCAAAAGAAAACACATATACATTGTAGCACAATATTGGGACGATGTAGCCAGGCACACAAACGATGCATGCAGTGATCTGGGAAAAAGTTACGTTGCTTTTTATCTGATAGCTACCACTGATTGGCACTTCGAACAATCTTCTTTCTTATTAATTTAATGGAAATTAAACACTATTAACCTGCTTCTCATAACTGCTTGGTTTCCAAAATGTCACTGAAATCAGTGGAAGCTGCAGTTTTTGCAGTCCAAATACCTCACGTATTTGGACGCCCAGAGCCCACGTTATTCCATTACCTCTCTGGTTCAAAGTTAGGCCCCAATCCTTCCAGCACTCCAAGCCTGTAATTCAGTTTGTGTAAGTGCTGGTGCCAAATGTAGAGCCGTTCTGCGGACCTGTCAATTGCTCAAACGCATGTATTTCAATTTCTATTTTATTGTTTTTTCAGTAATAAACCAACACTGCCACAAAGCAATGCAGCATTTGAAGGAAGTTTCTCACATACCTTAACCACCAATTTTATGATTAGTTGCTAAAAACATGTTTTGTCTGAACATCAAAGAACACCTCTAGTTTACAGAAGGAATATCTAATAAACTTAACATGTAAGTGAAAAGTTTTTCTGCCAAAAGAGCACAACACAGCACTGCCCACAAATAGTGAGCTGCATTTATAATGAACTTTGCTGTGTCTTGAGAAAGCAATGTCTGCAGGGTATTAGTACTTAATGAGGCAGGGGACAACTGGTTAAAAGAATCCAATTCCCATCCTAGGAAAGAGAAAAAAAAAAAAAAAAAAAACAAGAATCAAACAACAAAACTGTTACTGGGAGTCAAGCATGTTGCCCTTTTACACAGAAGTCTGAGCTACTTCCTTCGGAGATCCTTAATTTTATTAATATTGCTCCTGGAGAGCTGCAGAACTACTTCCTTGTATCATAACATCCTGCTCCTAGAGACAACTACGGATTTGAAGCTTTGCAGAGGAGCATTTGTGCAAAGTTATCTCAGATTGTTCTTAATGTTGTAGTTAAAATTTTGGGGTTAAAATGTGTTCTTCACAAAAAGCCCCAAAACAACATCAACCACCTATTTCTTACTATGGTGGAACCTCCTTGTAGCAGACAAGGAAAAGATTAGAGTAGTTAATCCACACATGTTGTGGAAAGGATTTTAGGAGGGATTGAATTAGCATCCCAATTTCCCAATCTCAGTATCCAGGTCACAAAAGCAAATTGTCTAAATTGTACAATAGTTCCCCACATTCATGTTGTCATTATCTATTCGTACTGTGCTCTCATAGAACATGTCAAAACAAAGTAAAGTTCCTTTTTAAACTTTGATAGCTGTAACACAAAGTAACTTAAAAGCAAAGAACAAGAAAATACGGATTGGCAAAGGAAATAAAAATGTTCACACTTTTGGCTGAATTGCTTTGTCATAGTGAGTGACATTCTTTGTCCTCTCTAACATCAGATAAATATTGATGAGTGAGTCATATTCTAGCTTCTTAAGAGTGGTAAATGTTTCCATTGATTGGTATTAAAAATGTATATAATGCAGACAACAAGGCTTTGGGTTTTTTTCTGTCTTATGTGTAATTAGTTCCTTATGATGTTTATGCTCCCTGGTAAAAATAGGTTTACCTATTTTATGTAGAGAATTTTCAGGCAGAGACTTCCAATTTCAGAATCAAGAAATAATGTTGTCTTCTGTAGCATTCTTGTACCTGTTTATAGATTTTTCTCTTACAGCATCACTGGGGGTTTTTGGCTTGAAATATCTGATAAATTTTAATTAAAATTTTTATTTTGATCTCATTAAATTCTGAGTAAAAAAAAGTCTTAGTGATGAATTTAATAAACGTGACCTTGGAAATTTGTCTATGCAAAATACTTTTCCTTCTTGTAATCAGTCATCCTCTGATTGAAAGGATCTACAACGACATGTGATCTGTAACTTGTTACCCCTGATGCTGTCTAGAGCCAAGTTTGCAAAATATTGAGGGACATCTTAGACTTTTTGGAAAATGTCTTCAGAAACAAAAGAATTAATATTAAAATGTATCAAGATGAAATATGATACCTCTGAAATAATGTGTATTAAATGTTTAAGAGAATGGAGCCATTTTTTTTCATCTTAAACTAAAATTACTGTCACCATGTGATTTTGTAGGGTGAATCATTCAACCTCTTCTGTCACACATACTTTGGTTGGTATAATTATATTTCATTCTTACAAGGTTCTACATCAGTAAGCCTCTGGTTATTTTACATAGTGGTGATCCTAAGAAGAGTAAACTGCTCACTGAGAAAAGATGTCAGTCCTTTTATTAGGTCATTAGAAATAAAATCTTGATCACCTGGCTCATCTCACCTCTTGATGCTTCAAAGTATGTGTGTTTCATTGCAACCAAAGAAATGGTATTGTATAATTCAGTTAAATGAAACAGAGACTTTTATTAGGAAATCTAACAGGTGACTGAAATTATGTTTTGAATTAAAAAAAAATAGACACAAAAAAATTCCTATTTTCCTGCTGTGTTTTATCCTTCTAAATTATCAGCTGGTTAGACTGATGGAAGCAACTCTGATACCATGTTGGAATGGGTGGGTGGCTGGGTGGGTGGGTGAGAAACTGGCTTATAATAAATACAATTTTCTTTAGCTTTGATACTCATATGTGGCAGCAAAAGTCTGATTTCACAGGAAGTCACTAGAAGACACATTCTTATGAGTTACTGCAGGGGCGGATGACAAATCTTTAAAACCAGACAGGAGGCATAATCAAAACTTTCAAAGAGCTGTGCTAGTTCCATTGGGAAGCTCTGCCATCTTGTGTCCAGTGAGAAGATAAACCTGGTTTCCCCAGGGGATGGAAAGTGTAGGGCTTTGTTAGTTCTCCTTACTTTTTCCAGAATAAGTGTGGGGTAAAATTGTTGGCCTGTGATTACAGTGTTCATATGGTCAATGATAAATTCTTAGATCAGTTTTTTTTACAAGCATGGATAGTACGATTCATGTCTCACACGAGTTTCTGCAAGTTTACTACCCCAGACTGCCTGAACTGACAAGATTTAATGTGTTTCTGATAGTTAATGTTTCTAGCCTTTCGAGCTTGTCCTCAGATTTATAAACATCATTTTAAGACTTCGCTTCCGTAAATGTCCTCTAACAAGTCAAGAGAAAAAGTGCTTCTTTACTTAGTGAAATGTGGGTCACAAACTGAATCAGATTACCATCGGTCTTTGCTGAAAAAATTTAGTCATGTCAGTCACTGATGGATTCACTGAAAATGCTATTAAGGTAAAAACATTGTGAGTGACCTCTTCTAGAGCCTGCAGCAAGAAAGCTTTGAAGTCCTGCTTCTGAAGAGTCCTTCTACAGAGGGAATTATGCCAAAGCATATGGAGCTATGTCGCAAAAAGTGAGGGACAATAATTACTTCTGAGATATCTGAAGCAGAAGGGAAGCTATTAGGGAGAAAAGGTGAAGGAAATACTTTTCAAGAGACAAAGAGCAACCAAACCTTTTAGCCACACAAACAGATCTGACATGGACAAAGCAAACATCAAGCTCATTCAAGTTTGAGAATAGTTGCAAATACGCTGTAAAATTAGAAAAAGGAGAGCTGCCATGTTAGGAGAGCCTCTGGAGCAAGGATAGAAACAGCGTCTTTGGAAGAGTGTGAGATTAGTCATAAAAAGTTTTGGGGAAAACCATAATGGGCCATAGAAGAATTTTGAAATTCAGCTGGAAAAACTGTCTTTGGAAGACAAAACTTTTGCATTCTGTGAGTTTCTTTTGAGGATCAGCACTGACAGACTGGAGGTGGCCTGGTTACTTTTTTAAAGGTGGGGGGAGATTGCTGTGACTATGTTTATGAGAGCTCATTTTGTTACTGAAGAGTTGTATGATTTTATTTGGAGAGATTCCATAAGGTTATCCTATGCAAGAAGAAAAAAATCCATTGTGGGATGCATGCATAAGATCCATAATGTCAATGATTTTGTGTGGGTCGCTTTTCCTATGCTGTATGAGATGTTTTTGGAGATTATGAATTTGCTGCTTTGAGAGTTTGCTTCCATTTAATTTACTGGTTTTAGGAAATCTTGCTTTGTATGAGCAGTTTGAGAGTCTGGAAGGCTGTCAGTTGTGGGGAGAATCAAGGGTTCTCAGACTTTCATCATCCAGGCAACGTGTCTTAGTTGTACTCTTACCCGATCAAACTTTTTAACTTGAAAATCATTGCTAGTCTGCAATGAATTCTGTGTATAGGCACAGATACTCCTCAATTCCTCACAAGAGGAATTCCAGACGTTACACTAAAGCAAATGAATCACCTTCTGTAGATATTGATGAGATGCTTCCTGTGAAAAGATGGTGCTCTTTTCCTCTGCTCATGTGGATGCTTCTGACCATGAGACTTTTCAGGAAGGATGGCCCTCACTATGTGCAGAATCATAGGCATGGCACATGTGGAAGTGTGTGATGCTGCACTGTGTGCATAAGGAGTCCTGTACTCTTTAAACTGTAGTCTTGTAACTTGGAACAATAGTGGGTCTAGATTAATGCTGATCCACAAATAAGATAATTCTGGGCCTGATTTTGCTCTCAGAAGCACACAGTAGCAATGAACTGTCTTCTAAGGCTGAAGTGATAAACTGCATGTCAAAAGCAAGCTGCATAGTTATTTTCTGAAAGTAAGTATATGCTTCTGTTGAACTATGTTGCATGGATGCTTGAAACTCAATCTGTAGTTTATTAGATATGCAAACACTCTGCAGTGTTTTCTGCTGAGGCAAACTAAAACAAAAATGCTACAGGAAAATAATCATGAATGGAAAGAAAAGTTTAATGCATAAAAATTTAACTGTAATGGAATTTAACTTTGGCAGCAAATGTAAGCCATTAATGAAATTACTTTTGATTCATGAACATCTATTTATGTCTGCAAGGTTTTAATAGAACAGTCTTCTGTGTTTTTTTTTATGAACTGGTACAAAGTAGCCTTCCAGGGTGTTGGGGCAGAGCCATGAAGGGGTTCAGCTGTGGATCAGTTATTGTGCATTTTCGTTTTATTCTGGGCTTGAGTAGAAGTTGCGTGTGACTCACCAGTTTAAAAAGCAAAAGATGGCTAAATGTGATATTTTTCATATCATTCTTCTACAGGCATTTTTGCCTGTAGAAACTAGAGTGCTTTAACCTTTGAAGATGTATAAACCGTAGATGAGATGTAGACTAGATTGTTTGTAGTCTCAAGTATTTCTGCCCTGATTGTCTGCTTACAGTCCACCTCAGTAGCTGGTCTGCATGCAGGTGTTAAATTCATTTTTACAGACATAATTATATACAGATATATTTTACAGATATAATTCCTGGATATAATGATTCTGTATCACCTCTGTCACTGTTCTCTTCATAAGTCTGGATTCACTGGGAATTACCAGCATTTTGCAGGAGGATATGAGCCCCTTTTCTTGATAAATGACATCCTACTTTATGCTTTCAAGATGTTAAGTAACTTTGACATCAGTCAACATGTTCTCAGTGTTTATATCCTGTCTAAAGGGTTGCAAAAAAATCCTGTCTTCTAGATCCAGCAAACTGTCAGCATGAAACCAAAATTTCCTTTGCTTTGAAAATGTTTCCTGTCTGGATGACTATCATATCTGAATTAAAGGATTCAGCTTATTTCTAATTTAATTAAACAAAATAATAATTAGTCCATGGCAGTCAGATGTATTCTATACATTCATTCAGGTCAATACTTTGTACAAGTGAAACAACAAAATAAAATAGATATAATGGTGTTATCTTCACAAGAACTGGAAGAGTTTAAAGTGTTGTTTGTGTACTGTACCTGGAAATAAAGAGTGGTTCAATACTGGACCACTTAAATTGGAAAAATGTTATTGTATTATGAATCCAATACTAAAATATTATACCAGGATGAAAGTACTCTCCTGTTTTCTATACAGTGACTGAAGAAGCAGCAGTATTTGTTGATTTTCAAGCAAATGTGAGAACAAATGTATTGCTTTAGAGAAGCACAGAGATGGTATAGGTTATCCACTACAGAAATATGCAGAGAAATATACTGACATATGATCAGAATTTAACTGCCAGTTTTCAAATCTGTTCTGTGCCCAGAAGCTCCCATTATGACACTTCTGGGCTGGCTAATTAAACAGCTCAGTAGAAAAGGTGCTAAAATCTTTCAAAAACTTGGGTACGGTTTTAATTTTTAATGAGAGGTGAGCTCCTGAAAGTCTGAACCACATAATGAGATCCTTCTGCTCCTTGAATCTGGGTGCAATCCAAAACCAATAAAGGTTGCTGAACTTCGTAATCTCCGGGTCAAGAACATTCACTTGTAATTTCCAGCTGGGCTGACATTATTCTGAAAACACATGGCTAAGTGAACTTGTTAAAAAAAGAAACGAAGATAGAAAAAAAGGTCAGCATCATGGTCCGTTGGAAATGTTTCTTGAGTGATGTGGTTTCCAGAGAAGAACAGCAGTATGGATGAACAGCAGTATGGAAGAACAGCAGTATGGAAGAACAGCAGCATGGAAGAACAGCAGCATGGAAGGCAAGAAGTGATGTTGGGAAAGAAGTTTTTTTGATTGTACATTTTGAGTGCTGATTTTGATTTTACAGTTCAGCAAGACAACTGCATTTCATTGAAACACTGAGGACAATAAACGTATAAATTATGAGAACATGCTTTACTCATGCTCCTGCAATTATTTCTTCTATTGTGTTTCATTCATCAAAGACAGTTCACATGCAAAGCCAGTGACAAGCAGTCACTTGTTCTTGACCAATATTAATTCCATAATGATGCCGAGAAGGAGTCACAGGTACCAAATACATTTTAATGGCACCACAAGCTGAGTTGACCTGGTGCTACCAAACAAACAGTATCATGCTTTCTGAAACAATGCAGAGTAATTCCAGCCACCAACTCCTTCCCAAGCATCCATCACCTGGCACTCTGGGGTGTTTCATGGTGTCTATAGACTTTTAAGGTTGGAAGAGAGGCCTTCAGTCTGACATTCTGCACAGACTCTAAAATGACTGTAGCAAAGGGAATCAGTGCTACAGAAACTACCTTGAAGAAATGTGGTTTGAATGATGAAGTTTCTCAGGCCTTTTATGAGGTCTTAGATTTGCTAGTTTCCGGCACTTAGAAATACAGGCTTGCGACTAATTTACATGTGCATTGTTACTATTGTAGCATGTAACTTGTTAGCCTCTAAGAGAAATCTCTATGGCTGCAATCGGTTAAATTTATTCAACTTAACAAACATTCATTGGAAGGCTGCCTCTGTTGCTCCTTTTTGAAAGTTTACTATATGCAGTAGTAGAACTGCTGCTGTAGTAATGTGGCTCTTAGAAGAGGTAATGCAATGTTTGGTGGTTAGATGTTCGGATTGTGGCGGGTCTCCATGAGTTTTGGAAATGTTATCTGTGTGATTTAAAGGAAGGATAAAACAAGTAATCTTGATGTATAAAAAGGAAAATTGTTATCACTGGAGAAAAGGAGTAAAGTTTCTTGGTAGCTTGCATGGCTGCATCATGTGAGAATACATGCTTTGCAAATGATGTGTTTTAATAAGCCTGCTTTCCAAAGCTGAAATAAAGTATTTATGCACACGAGAAAAGGAAATTCTTGGCATCAATCATCAATAATTAACTGTTTAAAAATAATAATTTTTCAACTTATGTTTTCTTGCTGCCCATTCTCCTTTGAGAAATTAAAATTTAGAGCCTTTGGCTGATATTCCTTTTCCAGAACCATGCCAAAATTCTACTGATATCACACAAGTATTTATTTAGATGACGTGCAAAAGTGCCTGCAGTGCTCAGTAATTTTTCTACTATAGATAAATCCTCTCAATTTTCAATAAGGCCAAGCATTTTCCAGCATATTATTTTTTTTGAACATTGACAAGAGTATGAGCCTCCTGCCTCCAAGATCAAAAGCCTTTCAGGCTCTGAGAATATTTACTGCTAAGGGACCTTCGTTGGTAGAAATGGAGGAGACCCCTCTACAAAGCAAGGAGTCATGGTCTAAGGCATACCACACTGTACAGCCTGCTCTGGACCTACCAAAAAGGAATTTGAAACAGACTCTCATATCACAAGTGAAAGGGGTTACATAAAGGGGAAGAGATGGGAAGGTAACTCTTGATTTATATCTTTCTTCTGCTTTTATTTAAATTTCCATGAGTAAATGACTTGAGTTTTGCCAGGAGGAAAAGAAAAGTTCTCCTGATCTGAAACAATTCTTGTCTATAAATCAAACATGTAAATATTTATTTCTAAGGAATTTTTCAATTTGGCTACTTCCCTTAGAAGTAGCCAAATTCACCTAATTTTCAAATGTGAATGTATTTTAGAGACTTTTTATTCTTATGATTCGTTAATGCTAAATTAAATTATATAAAGCATGTGGCTGAATTCAGTGTACTGCCACAACCAATCTACTCCACTACCTATTACTCTAAATGTTTCTAGAGCAGAGGATGTGATTTCTCACACATGCTGCAGACTACTGCTTAACTATTCATCCTGAAATGTAATTTCAAAGCTTGTAATCATTTGACTGTTTAAAGTAGAATTTGTCACTGAAACAAGCCAAGAGGAGCTAGAACATCATTTAACACTCACTCATTTTAGTTTCAGCATAGCTTGATGAACAGCTTATTTCATGCACAGTCCCAGCAGGCCCCTGGAACAAGGCACCTATGATATTGATTATTTTGATTCAGCTAGAGTAGGTAAATTTCCATTCATAAATGGATTTTTTTTTTTTCCTGAGATGGGCCCTTTCTATTTCTCTTATTTTATTTTATTATTTTTTTTAGTTATCGATACGTATCCTGTAAGCGAGAAGATACTTCTTGCTTTTCTGCCAGTATCTCCAGCCTACTAGGGTGGCTGAAATACGTGCTTTGCAATACCCTTGTTTTGTGTGGTCCTACTAATGCAAAGCAAAAGGTCTGTGGCTTGAAATGCATGTGTACAGCAAATGAAGAAAACCTTACTTTATGCTGTCAGGTACATTTCAGAAATTAGTACATCTTACAGCAAATGGTCTCTGTATACCCCAAATTTCTGCTCCAGTATAGGCAGAGAAGTAAAAGCTAAAGTCGTATGTGTCATTCCTGCACTTGAAATACACTGGTACTTGGTGTCAGCATAACCTAGTGGCAAATAGCTGTCCTTTAAAGCATCTGTGTTGTCTTCTAAGATGGTCTACTATAGGCCATAGTTATTTGGTGTAATCTCCTTTCCTTTTTATGGAGATCTGCTAGGAAGCACGAGAGGACATGATCAGATAAGTATGGCGATGTCACTAGAGAAGTGCATTCAAACTTTGCTTGCACTAAGATTTGCATTAGCAGATGTCTTCCTGACTGCAGCAAGTGAAGGCCTGTATCACTATAGCTAAATTGGTAATTTCCATTACTGTAGTTGTTGATTGGGCTGGCTCAGTGCATCCTATGCTAAGGGAGAGTGAGCCCAAAGTGAGAGCTATTTTTTCCATGGTGTGCGGAGCATTAGCACCTCAGGGAGGACTGGCCCACTTGGAGCACCCCAGACTGGGGCTTTCCACTTGTCCATAGCCTGCACGCAACCGAGGAAGCTGAACTGCCTTGGGCCCATGTGCATTGCATTGGGCATCCTCAGGTATCCTGTCCATCTTTTCTTAGATATGCATCTACAAGAATACAATGAATAATCACTAGCTGTTCACAGACACTTTCTCAGAGCATCTGAGAATTTCCCAGAATGCTGGCACAGCACAACACTGATGTTGCTCCTGTATCCACCATAATTAAAGCATTTTCACAAATTAAACATAACTTAAACTTATCTGAAACTCTGTTCAAAATTATTGCTGCAGAAAGCAGGAAAAACATGGAAAATTAAAAAGTATCCTCATTAAAGAAGTCTATGTGAAGCCCTCCCTCATAATTACAGTATCAAGGACTTTAAGTATGCCTTAATTTCTGAATAATCACATTTCTCTTAAATCTAGGCTCATTTTAAACAAGAGGAAATAATTAAAATTTAAGATTCAGGTCTTAACTCCTGCCTTTATAGAATTCTGGTCTGAATACAAAAGCAAGTTTTGTCAGTAAGTTAAGATCCTTTTTGTGAACTCACTTGTGACATATAAAAGCATTCTATAGTGAGTAAAGCAGACACTTACCTTCTGGTTTTTTGTCTTATGGCTGATTTCTTCATCTTATTTTTCTAAATAAAGACTGCAATAAGATGACTTCAACTAAATGCTTAAAGATCATTCTCCAGATCTCTAAACTGGAAAGTTAAATGTATTTTTTCATGTAGGTAACCTGACAAAATAGTTGAACTCTTTAGTGTTTTTGAGGTAACTGGAAGGCCAGAGCTTGAATTAGGTATGCACAACTCTGCAGGATTTCCTACACTGAGTGTGGAAAGTAAAAAAATGATGAAAAGTAAAATATTAAATCTTTTTGAGGCCAATTTCTGTGCATCTGTTTTGTGAAAGAAGGGATAAAACTGTCAATTTAGATAAATCTTCTGAGAACAACTTTCTTGAAGTAATTATATTTTGTTACATAAATATTGTTTTCAGTTTTAGGAGAAATAAGCTAACTATATGCAGAAGTTAATTTTTGCATAGACATTAAGTCATTTTGCTTTGACACAAATATTTAAGAGAACAATAAAGTGTGACTTAAAATTCTTGTTATTTTTGTTCACCTCATTTTAGTAGCTGATATTTATTACTTTATTTTATGTTGAAGTCTCCTTAATAAGCCGTTAAAGTTTAACGGGAAACTCAGCAGGAATAAATGCCAAGAAGTGAAAACCAGCACTACATCATTACTTATCCAGTTTATTTGTGAACAGAGCTCTGTATCCTTTCTTGCTAGTCATATACACTGTGCCATGAATTTTCTGTATTTCCGGTGTCAAAGTAAAGTTCACTGACTCATAGATCAATTAGACCAAATGTATTTCTGCTGTCAGAAAAGAGTGTATCCCAATTTAGAAGCTTATTTGAAATAATTTTAGGATAACAACCTTTCATATTTTATTTTGAAATACAATTGTTGGTAGAGACAGAAACAAAGTAAAGATTGGCTACTAAGACTGTACTTTGGTTTATGAGATTGGTTCAACTGTATTTGCGCAATTACTTCCCTCTGGGCACACACACTTCCACACACACACACTTCTCACAGAAGTATTCTTTTTGATTGAGTCACATTTTATATTACACAGGTTGATTATTTTCAAACTGATTTCATGCTAGGAATAGGTGGACAATTCTTAATGGAGACAGATGGTTTCACACTGTTTTTGAAACAATACACTTAAATATTTTTGGTGGTGTCTCTAATAGCTGAAAGAATATCAGAGTTAGTATAGTAACTAAAATAACATGCAAATCTATAGCTTGCTCAAACGTCTTGCTATGACTACTTAAGTGTCATGGAGTTCTTTTTGAGTTTAGCATGCTTGGACAGAAATAAGAATAAACATATGGTCCACTTAAGCATGGTAGCATTCACACAAAATACATCTTGTGATCATTTCATGTGGCTCGTAATCACTTGTTTTCCTGAAGCCCTGGTAATAGATCCTCATTCTAAAATCAAAGCAGGAAGAACACCACTGAAATTAATACAGTCCCAATGCTGCAAAACTACTAGGGAAAAAAAAACAGAAAATGACATGTAAGTTTTATTGTCACCTGGGGAGTTGACGAATTTGGTGTCTTTTGTAGCAATGATGTGAAAATGAATTGTTTCTAAAAAGGAGCTAGATGTCTGTGGTATTTTCACTGTGAAACTCCATGACAGACATACAATGAAAGGCTATATGTCACCACTGCTGATTTATTTTACAGAGTGCTGTAATTAGTAAGCTATAGTCTCTCTGTTGTTACAGGTCTACTGGAGGAGTGGCACTATAATGGATGAGCCAGTTCATGTTAGCTGAGCAGGTCAGCTCTTCCACTGCTCTAAACCAACACCAAAGTGGGGAAATAAAACTTGACATCCACCACCATTTCTTCTACAATGATTTTAACAAGTATAGGACAATCTGCCATGCATTGGCTCAGAACCTGTGAGGGGAGTTGGCTGAATACTTACATTTATGTTTAGGATTAGCAAAACAACTCCACTTTCAAGAAATCTCATCTCTCTAAGTACAAAAATGATTATTCTTTTTTTCTACATTCATGGTTATGTATAGAACATCTAAAAACAGAGATCAAGTGCTTAAAGATCAACAACTGTTCTATTGATTCATCAACTGAACAACTTGATTCTTTTTAGTTTTTGCTTGAAAGCACCACTAGAACTTTTTGCAGCTCTCATTTTTCAACAAGTTCTCTCCTTTTGATCAGTAAACCTAGACAATGCAAAAGGGCCAATTTTTAAAGTGGATTGGTATTATTCTGCAAAGTGGAAGTACCGATAAATGGTGATTAAGATTTCACAAAGTTTTCACTTAATGGAAGGTTGTTAGCAACAGTGTTTCTCCAAAACACCATGCTATGAGTATGAAATCACATAAAAACAGTGTCATATCGGCTTTTAAACATGTCTGGTTTAAGCTTAATTTTTTTTAGGCTATTCTACACAGAATTAATATTTACTAATAAATAGTTTGTTAGATTCACAATTTGATATTAGTTTGCATAGAAAAGGGTCTAATACTGAAGAAAAGCTGTCAGAAAACAAAACCCACATTCACTTAATCCTGCAGTGTTAACAGCGATAGCTATCTTTTATAAAATAGGAAAAAAAGAATACAAACCCAGAATATTTACTGGAGTGAATATAAATACCACAGACATCCACACATTCATAAGTACACAATTAGCCTGTGAAACTCAATATCACAAAACAAAAAGACTTTGATAAACTTCTTTTAAAATTAATAAAACAATATCCAAACTAAATAATTGTAAGATATTCATTCCCAATTACATTTAGATATCACAGTAACTGTAATATTATACTCACTTCCCAAACTCAGCTATAGAGAGAGTATCTTTAAGCCTCTGAAATATTACTTTTCTAGTGCAAAGGGAGATGTTTCTCCCTGTGCATAACATTCTTAAAGTTTACCTCTGAAATAGCTGACAATGACTGGTGCCATTTGAGACTGACAAATTAAATAAATGTTTAGATCACTTGATATGGCAAATTCTTCCCTGCCAAAATAGCTGTCAGAATGGTTACATTTCTTCATTTGATCCTTTATATTAAAAATAATGAGAGCAAATTACAGGGATAAATATAAACTTTTTAACGATGCAGCCTAGCATACAAGTCATACAGATTGCAGTATACTCAGCCATTTAAACAGATGTTGTTTATAAAGTACTTTAAGCACAGGCCCACAGTGAAAGTTGAATCCCTGCTTGGTTAGTGTTGTGCCACCTGGGCACAAACCTGTGCTTAGGCTCAAGAGCCTGGAAGAGCAAAAGCACTCATCACTGCTCAGCCTTAGTTTAGCCTCAGCTGTTCTTTAGACTGTGTGGTGATACCATGAGACTAACTTCAGGGAAACAAGTAAGCCAGTAGCTTCTTATCAGAAAATCTAGTACCTTGTACAGCAAGGAAAGGCTGAAGCAACAGAAATGTAGTAAAGCAAACACACAACGTGTGCACAAACCACACTGATCAATGAACAACTCTTGGGAGTGCCTGTGAAGAACCAACTGGGTTTAGTAAAATCTTCATGTCAGTAAGTTTCAGTAGTAAAGAAATTCTAGAGAAGTAGTATAGAATGGGTGGTCATAAGAGAATAACATAGGAAATAAAAAATTCAATTTTAGTTTAAGTTTGTTGCCTTTTTGCCACAAATCTCACCGCAGAATATTTGCATACTGTATGTTATGTTTTCATTATCTCTCTCACTAACTTTGAGGGACAGCCACAGAATAACAACATACAGTAAATAACACTGCATCAAACTCCAGTTCCAGCTATTACTGGAGATGCATCGTACATTAGCACAACTTTACCACTTTTTTTGCAGAATAAATTTTAAATAAAGAGAATTTAAGAAAAAAGAAAGAAGAAAAGAAAAAAAGATTTTATTCTGGTGGGGGAGGAGGGGAGGTGGAGCCTTTAGAACAGGTTTATTGGATTAAGCCTGTTCTAAAAGTGTCAGGTACTGCAAGCCTTCAGGTTTGCATACTTTACAACACCTAGGGGCATTTCTACCTACATAAATATAGCTGCTGAATTGAAGACGGCTGCATCTCCCACCATGCAGGTGCAATGCTTAGTCTGCTGAAAAATTCACCCCACTTGATAGTTTTGTTTAATCTTCAGATCTGAAGTGCCGGGTGTTTAAGATTCAGATTTCAATACTAAAGACTAGTTTTCTAATCCTTCTTGTGAAGAGCTGTACATTTCAAGATGAATTGCAGGAGACTGAAGCAATGTTTCCTTCATAAGCTTGGAAGGAAAGAAAATCCGACTTCATTTATACTCTTTTTCAAGAATGGGCAGTACTGCTGCTAAGGGCACTGACAATTGCTAGAGGCAATTCTGATAATTTACTCCAGGGAGGTTTCTTCTGATTAAAATTTAAAGTATGACCTACAAAATGTAGCTTGGTTTTGGATAAAATGGCAAGGTCATAGATTTTTCAAGGGCTTTTACAGCACAGATCAAGTTAAGCTAGCTGCTTCCCATTTGATCTCATGTTTATAATCAAATTTGAAGTGTTCTTATTGCTTCTAGTAGTTTAGTCTTTAATATAATTAGATGCAGTAGTTAAGCTTTTTGATATTATATAATGTAGCTTTTTTTCTTTAAGCTATATCTTTATACAGGCAAAACAAATTCAGATTTTATTCAAGCAAGCAGAATTCCCACAAGAAAATTCAAGTTATACTCAAATTAGAGATACGCTAGGGGCAAACTGATACTGTCCTTCATTAAGGTATTTTTGTGGTTTTGGATTCTTGGCACAAGTATTTCTTGTACTGTAAAGCACATATCCTGAGGTGTAAGATACATATGGCAGCTTTGTCTCCATATAAAGTTAATTAGAGTCCATATATTTGAACAAAAATCCTCCTGACACGTTTTCCTACCCAATGATCTGAAGATTTCTATTTGCCATTTTGGAAGAGCATTGCTATGATGGCAGTATGATGAAATTATGGCACAAGAATAGTACAATATGAACATTATAATAAGGAATAACACTACTGAAAACACATAGCACAATGCATTTATACATATTCTTAGTAGCTGCTGAAAATTTAGCTGAATCAACATCATCATTTCTTCATCTAAGAAAGTGTTCAAGTGATGTAAGAATTACTGAATTCTGGATTAAACGATAGCTCTGGTTTTAAGGGTTGGTTCTGCTGAATGAGAGTCTCTCCTTTAGATCTTCCGTAGAAATATATAAAGAAGAAAGTGAAGGAGCCTCTTGAACTTTAAAGTATTGCATGAGGAGGTAAGAGTCTTTTAAAGTTCTTTTGCTGGTGGTGTCACACTCAACTTTCCCTGTATTCCTTATGTGCAACAAATATATTGTTGTACTGCCACTGGCCAGATGCAGCGAGAGGTTTTAACGAGCATAGGTTTCCATCGCTTAAAGATCATTGTGGCTGCTATTGTTCTGACTGCTGTGATTAATACTCTCCTTCAGAAGGTAGATTTCATAGGCTTTGATGTAACTGGTTTAGCTATCTATCTCAGCTGTTTCATCCCTAATTTATTGGGTGGTTTTGTGTTTAGATATATCACTTCATTTTAAGATTATTTTAATTTCAAGGCAGCAATGCTTACAAAGAGTTGTTAAAACAGCACTACTAAGTCTTCAAGTATGACGTCGGGGTTTGGAACTGGACATTACCCCTTGACTGGCATTCAATACTGCTTGCCTTCAAAACTTAGTAAATTAGGGCTTGTGAAGGCTAAAGACTTAACAGCTATTTCAGCTACAGTCCTCCCTCGTCGAGACAACAGGAGCAAAGGTTTAATTCTCACTGGTACTTCAGTAGGTCTCAAAACTAGGAGAAAGGATTATTGTGGTTCCATGTGCTAAATAAAGACTACAAAAATTACCTAAGAAAATGAAATTTATGCAAAAAAATTATGTCTCTTCTCTTAAGAGAGTATCTATTCTCCAATAGTTAGAAGTAAGATAATATAGAAACAGAGCATGTATGTAAGTTCATTTCCTGCAATTGATTACAAAGCAAGTAAGTATCCAGGTCAGTGTAATCAAAGAATCATAGAATAGTTTGGGTTTGACAGGACCTTATGGTCATCTAATTCCACCCCCCCTGCCACGGGCAGGGACACCTCACACTAAACCATGTCACCCAAGGCTCTCTCCAGCCTGGCCTTGAACACCG
>JANHGB010019406.1:0-38927 GCA_026283785.1 Coracopsis vasa
AGAGGCAATGAAAGAAACAAATGCTGAATTACCAATCTGATCAGTGTGTTAAAAAGTCAGCTTATTCTATTTCCAACAGTAGTGGTATACAAGCTTGATTACAGCATTCACAGAAGACAAATGACAAGTTGAAAAGCTTTTACAATAACCAGGGGAGTGGATTCTAACGAGAAATGCCTAAGGCAGCACTATCTCTTTAGACTACATAAAACAGGTTTGACAACCTCCTCCTGTGCTTAGAATCTGCAAAGTCCCAGAAGAGAAAACTCATCCCAACAGATAACTTCACCAAGAGAGTGCTGGTTTGGTACAGCAGGAAAACATTTAGGCTGAATTAGTGGAATTATCTTTGCAATCAAAACCAATGTTTTAAAATACATTTCCAAAGAAGATTGTAGGAATAAGTCTGGAGATTTTAAGGATGAAGCTGATGGATAACTCTGAAAGGAATTATATGATATAGCACAGGCAACAGGAGAAGCAGAAGTTGTATGATTTTCAACCTACTCTACCTAAAGCATCAATCTGCAACTCCTTATTGATGGCATATATTGAAAAAGGTACACGATAAAATGGGGATGAGTGAAAGAAAACCACAGTTGTCATTTAGGCTGCTGTGTAAGTTACAAGGTGAAGAACAGCATTCCTGGATATCTGGAGTGGTGAACTAAGTCTTTACTTCTGAGCAAGTGTTTTAATTTCCAAATGTCTTCTAGTGCAGATATGAGGAAAACTGTCCATCCAAATAACAACTGCTTCTTTAGAACATCTATCAAGACAATGTATTAGAAAGTGTCTGATAAGGTGTAACTAATCTGTCTTGATTTTTCTTCATATAACACTGAACCCAAAACTTTACAATCAATTAGCAATTTAATTCCAGTGTAAAGTACTTCCTAAAGAAGTAATATCAGAGAGAAACAAAGCATATAATCTATTCCCGGAACATTAAACAGGGGAGATTTAGGTTATAGATACGGAAAAAATTCTTCCCTGTGAGGGTGCTGAGGCTCTGGCACAGGGTGCCCAGAGAAGCTGTGACTGCCCCATCCCTGGCACTGTTCAAGGCCAGATTGGAGCAAGGTCATCTAATGGAAGGTGTCCCTACTCATGGCAGGGGGTTGGAACTGGATGAGCTTTAAGGTTCCTTCAACTCAAACCAGTCTGTGATGCTATGATTATTTTTAAACTTCAGCTTTGCCAAGATGAATAACCTGTCCCAAATTAAAGCCATTCTTTATATTTTATCCACTACCAAATGGAAGGTGGAGATGCAACCACAGTATTAACTTTGCAGCTTTAATTATTTAGAAAGAAGTCAGGAAAAGAAACATTTTCTAAAAAGGTAAAATTAATGTAAATGTGCCTTTGCATGTGCAATACTATTGCAGGAAAGACTACAGTAGTGTACAAGCCTTGAGGCTCCCTCTGTAAAACATTACTTCAAGATTTAAAAGTTTAATAATCAATATGTGAAGGACTAAAAGTTTCAAGCACCCTTCTAGACAAGTCCTGTTATCACTGAGTCTCCCTTCTGCTCTGCAGGTACATGTAATTTTTTGTCAATCTACTTACATGGAAGATTTGCTTTGACAACTACTTAAGATAGCAATGTTAGAAAAAAACCACATCAAGACGCTTTGCTATTCTGTCTGCCTTCTGTTGCTTGTGTCCACTGTATGAGAAAGTGTGTAAAAACATAGTCCAGAGATAAAGCCCATCAAGCACATCAGGTCTTTCACCCAACACAAATAAGCACATGGAGCTGACATTTAACCTACCTCTGGAACACAGACTAGGGATTAAAGTGTCTTCATTTTAAACAGTAGTTATTTGAAACAGCCTGCTCTTGCACTGTATTATGACTATATCTGATATACAACTACAGTTCCTCGGTAAAGGTAGGCAATTTATTTTAGCATAATCTGTGCACTGCTAAATCAACCATGAGGACTATGTTTTAAAGGTAGAAAACAAACACTTGAGAATGATGGAGAATGTATAGGCTGCCTTTTTTTCACAGACCCAGCACAATCCCTCACCTGCTTCTCTAGCCATTTTCTCTGTTTTAACAGTTCCTCTGAAACAAAGGAACCATTTCAACATGGAGATGAAGATAAAATATTTGCCTGTGCTATCAGTGCCAGCACTTTATGAAATATGACCCTTAAGTTAGATTTAGAATCCTTTTTGTAGATATTACATTCCTTTATCACTTCCTGACAAATCTCATCTAAACGTCAGAAAGAGACCCCAACATCCATACCTCCTGATATTAAATGCAAAATCATGTTCTTTTCTATTTATAACTCTTATGATTAAAATTAAATCTGAAGTTGACGAAAAATATGCAGGTAAAGTATCATTTTTGCTTGCCTGAGGAGCAATAAAGGCTCAGCTGAGCCAAGACAACAACAGGTTTTACTGGCTTCTTTTTTTTAAACCAACTGCTGCTCGAATTTCATACTGGAAACTGAAATGTGTTTAGGTTGTTGTAGCTTATGAGGTTTTAAAAGTCATTAAGAGAGCCCTGCTAAAGATCACAATAGAAAACATGTGATAGTGCTCTTTTTAGGGGGACTAACCTGAACCATGAATGATAAATGTATCACAGCTCTTTTGTAGACTGTATATGAAGATGGGAATATTGAACTTCCTGGGTTTCGTCTGTTTCACTAAGCATTCTAGAACTTGCTACTGTGGTAGTGGCCACCCCTGGCAATTTTAACTTTATGAGTTCTTAGTTTCTCACCTCTAAACAATCATCTCAAGCTGACCTAAAAATAGATTTGTACCTTCTTCAAGAAGACAAGTAGCAATTTCCCTGAAGCCAAGCTGGCTTCTGAGGAGCTATTTTTAAAGAAACAGAGAAATATTTAACTTTCTTTTTTACTCTTTCTTGCATAGTAAAAGGAATACTTTTAACATCCTTTCCTCTCCCCTCATTAGAGAATACAAAGAAAAAGCAGATTTAGGTAAGGTCAAAGTAAATTTGGAAGAGATTTTATCTAAACACTGCCTCCAAATGTCAGCTAGACTTCCATGCACTACATAAACAGTCACGTTTTTCCCAGCTCTAAATGTTCAGTATATACTAAAGAAGGGAATTGGAAACCTAACAAGGAGCTCCTGGACAAATGCAAACACAAAAAGGAAGCCTGCAGAGGATGGAAGCAAGGTAGCCTGGGAGGAATACAGAGAAATTGTCTGAAGAAGAACTAGAAAGTTAGTGAAACCTATTTCAGTTTCTTTTTGTGGCTTCTATTGTACAAAACTTCACCCCAGCCTTTACTATATCATCATCTATCAAAAAGGTAGGAATAAGCATCTTCTGGCAGATTTTTTCAGTACCTTCACAATAACTGATTTTTTTGGTCAGTTTGCACTAGAAAAGAGGCCATTTTGATCAGAACATAAAAAATCCCAGTAACTACTACTGTTCTTAACACAAAATCTAAGAACTGAAGTAGCACTACTGATGGGAAGATAAAACAACAAAAAAGCTTCAGGTTTTTGAGGTACATGAATAACCGAGGACTATATAAACTGCACTACACTTGAAGCCACAACAGACCTCAGCTCATGCATCCAAATCATGATCCCATCCTATCTGTTTGGTTTCTTTAGCTCAGATTCTCAGATAAAGCTCCGAGAGGCCCTGGAAACACGCTTTTGTTTCTGGACTTATTTCCTGCTTTCTCTTTTACTCCTCTGCACTGATTACTACAGGAATACTCAACTCATAGGTTTTACTGCTGCACTTTCTTTCTCCAGTATACTTCGCAAAAACATCTTGTAGGCATTATTACAAATACTCTAACGGTAAACTAATCTGAGTTAACAGAAATGCAGGTACAGCACAGCCATTCAGCCTAAAGTTTACAGGAACTTCCCACACAGTTCTTCATTAATTTGGGCCCTTCCTGAAAGAGTCCAGTCCAATATCACGGCACGTAACACATGCTGGCTACCTGCCTGCTTCTCCAAGTAGTCTTAAAATTACACTTCTATTCACATCTTGCACTACCCTGTTTTGCCTTGAACTTGTAATTACTTTTCATAACCCTAATGTGTCCTGTATAAACTTTTGAACAAGACTTTCTATTCATAATCAGTATCAGAATTTTAATTGCAATATATTCACTTGAAAAGGTCAGTTTTCAGTGTCTTTTGGAAACTGCTGTTTTCTGTTCTCATATATTTGCATTTCATTCATTTGCTAAATTCACTCTGCATGCATAATAAATACCTTCAGGAAGCAGTTTTCCTTGGCATTCTAGATTAGAATACAGCCTCATGACCGTTATTTACTTTTTAATTAAAGGAGAACAAGTTAGGACAGGGCAACTGGTAAGTGAACCTATACCTCATGTCAGTTTACAAACCAAGGCAAATTCTTGCTTACATGCCAATTAAGCTCCCTGTTTATGATAACCTGATCTCAGGCTTAATAAATTTAATAGAATGAGAAAAACCTGTTTTGTTGTATGGGCAGGTTATTGAAAACAGCTTTTGAAATGCGCACACTTCTTCATTTGCTGAAAATGTCACAGTGGTCAAGGTCTACTTCAGCAGGAATGTATTGATTTGAAATGCATCAGCATTACCCCTGGGGCCTCATTCTGCACAGACCTATGGCCCTAGCAAGGATAACTTTCACTAAACTTAAAAAATGGGCTTTAATACGGATTACTTAGTAACAAATGGGAAGACATTGCCTCTATGCGGGAAGGAAAAGATTGCACAGCTCAGAAAACAAAACAACAATGACCATGTGATACCTAAACAATTTTATGCATCTGTAATCAAGTTCTACTGTTTGAAGGCTACATTTCAGTTACAGTGCTAAGCAACTTCTCATTACTGTGATTAGCAGATCCATAAGGCAGCACAAATCATCATAGCTTTTAGCATTAGGAAACTAATTTCTTTAAAAAGTTGCTTATAGTTGAACAACTGTTCCAATATTTTAAGGAAAAAAACAGACTTGGGAACTCATTTTGAGGAAGGAAATTTCCTTTTATATTCTTGCAGATTGTTGGGGTTTGGTTTTTTGTGTTTTTTGTTTGATAGAGTTCATTTTCTTCATAGCAGCTAGTATGGGGCTGTGTTTTGGATTTGTGCTGGAAACATAGAGATGTTTTTGTTATTGCTGAGCAATTCTTAGACAGTCAAGGCCTTTTCTGCTCCTCACTCCACCAGCGAGGAGGCTGGAGGTGCACAAGGATTTAGGTGGGGACACAGCCAGGACTGCTGACCCAAGGGATATTCCATATCAAAGGGTATCGTGCTCAGTATATAAAACTAGGGGGACATTCAGAGGGATGCCATTTGTCTTCCCAAGTCACTGTTATGCATGACGCTGTCCTGGGGATGGCTGAAAACCTGTCTGCCTGTGGGAAGTGGTGAATGGATTCTTTGCTTTGCTCGCGTGCATCACTTCTGCTTTACCTATTAAACTGTCTTTATCTCAGCCCACAAGTTTTCCCACTTTTACTTTTCCAATTCTCTCCCCATCCCAGGGAGTGGGTGAGTAAGGGGGGGTAGGAAGGTGGTGGTGAGCAAGCAGCTCTGTGGGGCTCAGCTGTCAGCTGTGGTTAAACCATAACAATGTTTTTAGTTAAGTTTGTAATAACATTGTCCAATTTATATTTCAATTATTTCAAGTCCTAAACCAAATTTAGCCAACTGTACTGATGTCACATAAAATCACAGATTTCAGTGCTAGAACCAAAAGTGACCAAGGTTGATCCTAAATTCATTTTGAGATGACAATTATAAAGTCAAACAGGTAACAAAGAAACGCCTCTGTGACACATAAAGATATTCCTCAGACAGTTATTGCTTTATAGGAGCCTTTCAACCTTACAGAAGAAAACTTCTGTAACTCATCTTTTCTTATTACAGTCTGTAAGAAACAGAACTTACTGAAAATCTTTTATTTAATTTTAGAGAAAAATCAACTGCATGCCCATATGATAGAGAATCAACGCTATTTCATCAAATGGCTTAAAGAATTCTTGGCCAGCTCCTGACAGCTGTATCAGTATAGGTTCACTTTTATCATACATTAGATCTCAAAAGAAGGGACGTAATTAGTTCAGACTAAAGTGCTGAATGTCATTTCTTAGCACAACAGCTCACAATACATCCTGTCTAAAACAAATAAAAATAATAAAATCCTCCAAAGGATCCTTATTCAGCTTCATTGTTGTGAGTTCGCTTTGTCAATGGGGGTTGGCAAGTCCAGCATGCCGTTCCAGGACTTTTCCTACTAAGAATGTGTACATCGTAAAAAGCAATGGCAAATGTCAAGCTGTAACTTGTCTGTGGTTTTGAATCCTTCCTACACAGATTCCAAAAGTGACCCTGAAACTACTTTTTTTTCCATGATGACTAATTAATATCACATGGACTGGACAGGTATGGAAGCTGAATATGACACTGTGCATTTAAACCACCACAAACACAGACATCACAACTTACCAAATCTAGAATATGTAGCCCAAGATATGTAAATTGAGTATAGATTTGAGTACACATTTTCTCCATTAATACAGTTCTCTGGTTTGTTATACTAGTACAGTCCAACCACCAGTTCTTTGACTTCTCTGCAAAGTTTCTAGCTGCTATTTTTCTCATCACTGCAGTATTTCACTGACTAAAGACGTATTTTGTTTTTAGCTTTTGATGGCTCTCTGAAAATCATTTTTTATGTGGTGAAGCTGAACATTCTGTACTCTCAAGACAAATGTTACTCCATTACAGCTCTCACCTTATGGAACATGACACTGAATCATGTCTCTCTAAGTTTAAAATCTAAATTTTCAGACCTGCAAAGTCACACTTTTACCTTTATTGACCATCTGGCAATGTCTAAAAAAAACCCAGCCATATTTCCACTTTCTGTTTGCAACAAAAATCTATATACTGGATACAGAAGCTTTGTTTCTGCTGCACATTTAGAAGATGAGATGCAGTATGTTTAGAATTTTTTGTATCTTTTAGCAGTGGACTGCACAACCCATCAATGACCAGCAACTTCAATTTGAAAGTCTGATTATACAGCTACCAAAGAGTCACTGAAATAAACATCATAACGTTTAAGTTCATTTAGATCTCTACATTTGAAAATAAAAGACTTCTGTCACTAAAATAAATGTGCTTTGGTGCCGTACAGAACTTTTTCTTCTAAGTATACACTGCCTCAGCACCAGCCTTTTAAAATGCCTTTAAGCACAGTGACTGTACTTGGGTACAAAACTGCGCTAGCATTTGTGGCAGTGTTGTAACTTTTCACTAGTCAATATTTCAGACAGAAATTTATTAATGAAGATCAATTATGATATATACTGGCAAATGATCATCATTTAATTTATGAAGTTAACTATGTATATTATTGTTTAACACTTGAGAGGGGTGCTAATAGCAAGTATGCAGTAAAAATAGGCTCACCAACATGATATTCTTTCCTTAGTAATGTGAGAAACTACTCCTGTGAAGGCAGCAAGTTCTATTAGAAACGAGACACTAGCACCACAGGAAAACATCATCATTTTACTAAGACAGAGCTTGGTCACCAAACTTGTCCTGCTATTATAGTCAAACAAACTTCCATTTTGCAGCAGTTCTACATGCTCTCCTCCTCCTTACTACCCGATTCCCAAACAAACCCTATACTAAAGGAAAGGTAGTTTATCAACTAATTTAATTGTTAACACAAACATAATGCTACACAGCACTTACATGGATAAATAATACTGCAGGTACTTTCAAAATTAACAGTAATACCTGCTTTTTGAAATAAGAATACTTTCTCCAAGGAAAAGGAGAGTTGAATGTGCATTCACAGCTATCCAAAATTACCACTTGTTACTGTTTGGTAACTAGTCCCCAAGAAACCTACTTTTAAGGGAAAAGAATTCAATTGCTCTGCCTTTCTCCACCTGCAGTTATCCCAACCTCAGATTTTAGAGAGTCTAATAATTCCCCCCTTCTTGACAAATTACCTCATTAAATCCATTTGATTGCAATTCACCATATGCCATATTCATAAACAAACACTAATTTTTCCACTGCAACATTGTAAAAGGTGAGATTACATTTAAAGTTGTAATTTCTTTCTAACTTCTTGTCCATACTCACACCTATTTGCATTTCTTTGAGCTGCTTTTGACCCATATTAATAACATTTAGAGTAATTTTCATATCCCTCGCCGTTCTCAAGGCAGTTTCAAACTCCTGGATAAACAGATCTTAAAAGATTTTGAGCAACTCATGTATAATTGCTTTGAAGAAATACAGAAAACCAATCAAAACTCATCCTGGTTCTATAGGTGCTCACATTTAAGCATAATGTGAATCTCCATCTAATTTTTTTCAGTGAATGTTGTATTTCAGGAAGACTGCAGCATATTCAAACAGACCATCAACATCAATATGAAGGATAATGACTTCCCAAAGGAATTGTAATGCTTGCCTCATTGGCATCCAGCACCATAAACTAATAACCTGTAGAATGCAAATAAGCCCCAAGATTTATCATTCCAGGTACCCCATACAATTACCAGCCAATAGGGAAATTCAAAGGATTAAGGCTAAGACATTTACAAAATAATATGTATCTCATAATAAAATTAGTATGGATCTCTGTTTATGTAAAGCACATAGAAGGAAGATGTAACAATGGGGAAAACCTGGAATCATAAGACAACTTTAGCAGCAGTAACCTCTAACTGTATTCTGAAACAGTCAATGCAAGCGTAACAGCAGCTCAAGGAAACGCAACAGAGTTATTGCTGATACTAGCACATACCAGTCTGAATAAGTGGCATATGAATTCTTTTATATGAGTACTTGAAAAGGGAAAGTAGGAATATCCATCAGCCACTAGCACAGAACTTCATTTCCATTATCTTCATCTGCATTAGGGGAGAATGTTAATATGTCTTCAAAACAATTAATTCAATACTAATTGGGACTGAGGAAGCTCATTCTATCTTTTATCCTAATACTGGTAGTTAAAAGGTGATTTTAATTGCCAGAGTAATCAGATATAATGAAGAGCAAAACTGTTTCTGATTAAATAACATTTGCATCAGAATTGCTGTTATAGGCTTTTCAGCTCCTAGAAAGCTGTCTTCGGTTCTTTTTTCCTCTCTTGCTCAGATATGCACATGGAGGCTCTGCTGCAAGAATTCTGCAGATGTTAAGTCAGATGGAAGTCATGAAAGACGACGTATAAATGTATCATAGCTCAGCCTGCAACAGCCCTCAAAAATAGTGAAAAACAGCTATAAAGAATGTTCTCTTTCCATGGAATTAGTGAATGCTAAAGAAGCAAAGGGACTGTTTAATCCTTTCCCTACAGAATTCCTCTCCCATAATAAATAAGATTGGTTCATGATTTAGACTGTGAAATTTAAGATCTCTAGGTATGTACATAAGTCACTTGAGTCTTGCAATGTCTCCAGGCCTCACCAGGAAAGCAGAATACACAAGTACTAACAAACAGTGCAGAAGTAACAGCAAAGTGAACACAACCCCAGAAAGGAGTGAATATTCCCAAGCTCTACAGCTGCCCATCTACAGCAGCACCGTTCAGAAGGAAGATAACAGCAGCTGTCAGAACAGCTCACCATGGCATTACCTGCACCACAGATGACAGTGACAGACTTTCAGGCACTACATAATGGGAAATAAGGATTTATAGTAAGAACTTTTAAAATGGAGGTTTTAATATTAAACAGCAGGTCTCACTATAAATTGCTTTAAGGTCTAGTTTTAAATCAATAGTATATGAAGTACACTTCACTAAGAAAAGTTTAAAACTTATTTGGAAAAAATTATGCAAATAAGAGTAGAATTGCATGACAATATAAAAATTTACTTTTCTCAGGAGAATTCAAGCAATTCTCACAATCTTGATGAGGTTTTTAACGGTAATTTTAATCAGCTGTTAAACAACCACTTTTATATGGATATTCTTCAAAACTGCTTGAGTATGTCAGATAGGGAGAAATGGTGTTAACTTCTGAAAAGACTTCACAGAAATTGAGGTTTTCCATTAAGTTGAGCAATACGTAATGCCTCATCCATCAAAATGCTTTTATAGACAGTCACAAAAGTTGCCTTTGACTCAAGCCATTACATAGCCTTTGCTGTCCAAAACATCTCATCTGTATCAACAATTTTACCCCAAATAATGTTGAATTCATTGACTACACCTCAAAAAATTATTTCCAATAGAACCATAGACTCAAGAGACCTTAGTTTAATTGAATGTTCATTTCTGTTTAACTGACAACCACTTCACCTTTCTGTATGCCTTACTCTGCTTATTTACAACAAATCAGACACATTGATATAATGAAGTTTCTTGAAGCAGAGATGTACATGTTGAGTAAGTTCCTGTTGTAACTTTTTTTAGTTTAAAAGGTATAAGTTGATTTTGTCACCTCTCAGCCCGTTTTGTTTTGCATGAAACGCACAATGCATTTTGAAATGCGGATGTACCTTAAGATTTAGAATTACTTCAGTTTGTATGAGGCTGTCCAGTGTAAATCGCCTCAAAGTTTCCATGGAGTTGAGAGCTTTCCTATATTTTTACATTCGTCTTTACATATTTTAGCATGTTTAGCAGGATTTGTATCAGTTTACACATGGAATTAATGTAGCATCTCAGTTACACAGAGCACAAATCACCAAACTGAGTAACCAGGTCTTTAAAATATTAGCAACTCTAGGTTACTTCATAACTAGGTACGATAGACGACAGGACTCAATTCTGGCCATGCTGCAGTTTTCTCCTTTCTCAGTTACACTAAGAAGCAGATATTAAGTGTAATATTTAATTAATTCTAATTAATTCTAATCTGGATTCTCCAGTGTCCACAAAAAATAAAAAAAAGATAGCTGCATAGCCAGGTAACAGCAAAAAACTAATTATTAGAGAACTACACACTAAAAGGCTGGAAAATGTAGGAACCCAATTACTCTGATCTGAAAGGCTGGAGCAATGCATTAATATTTTATTCTTCAAGATACATCTAGAGAAATGACTGAAAGAGTTAGGTTAAAACACCCTTTGGGTGAAAATCACCTTGTCAAAATGACAGCTTGAGAGGACATCTGCCTCCTTCCTCTAAGTGTTTTGTGTCACATTCACTTAGCCAAATTTACAAACTATTTATATAAGCAGCAATGAGCATACAGACATAGATGGATCAACGAAAAAATAGTTGGCAAAACCAGCATCAACATGGTGGAGTTCAGTGAGGATAGACCTATCCTCCTGCCTCTGACCATGGCAATAGAGTTGTGATATGCTATTCCAATGTATTAGACAATATAATTTACAAGTATAAAACTAATTTTGTGTCACTGGTTTAGAAACATTAAAAATGGCAGTTTTGGTCCATTTGGCCATGTGCAGTTATTCACATATTTGTTAGTTTCAGTAAAAAAGAAATGCAAATGCAAAATTAAATTTTAGTTTAATCTGTTCATAGGAAAAGCCGTTCATGATGACAAGAAAGATGTTAGCAGCAAACATGTGTCACTCCTAAGCTTGGCCTACTCCTCACCTGCTTAAAAAATTAACAGATGGACACACGTATGCTCTCACCAACTGGGCTGAAGCGATTTAAGGTGTGACTTTGAGGTGTTTGTTATAGCCCTTAAACATAGACCAACCCACTGACAACAGTACCTAAGTGGGCTTCTTCTACTCTTCAACGGCTAATAAAACACATTAGCTGACATTGTCCTGAGCGGTAGTTACAATTAACCTCTCTCAGTATGTCTTCAAGCACACTGTTCGAGGGGATGGTGATGATGGGACATTTAGGTGGTTCTTACCCCACTCACAAAAAGGTGCTTGTCCATATTACACAGGACATTTGTTGTCAGGTGACAGATAGTAATTTAAAATTAGTCACAAGGTGAAAGAAAGGATTAGAAAAGTCTCCACGAGCATGACTTCACAAAATACAGTATATGCATTTATGTATCACCTGTATTTAAATTCTGTATTTTGATTACAGTTAAACTGAAATTATTACAAGAATCTTTAGATGGTATGAAATTAAGGTTTGTCATCCATACAAAGCCATGGAGTTGTTCACTAAAACTTACACTGCAATATAGTCATGCAGTGCCACTGCCACCTTAAGCAAGGCCAAAAATAACAGGATTTACAGCATCACTGCAGAAACCCCTCAAACCAGCCCTGGGGAAGTCACATGAACACCGCCAGAAACCAAGCAAATAAACAGCAAAACTTAGAGGCTTTGGGGCAAAGTGGAGTACACAAACACAGGAGAATTTTTAAAAGATTCCCACATAAATAATGTGTTTTCTATCATCATATTCAAATTACAGAACATTACTATAAGCTCATTTTTAAAACTCAGAATGCAAAGACTGAAGATTTTGGGAAAACAATTTATCACAATCACCAAATACAACAGCAAATCTAAATTATGATTTCTTAAAATATAATTCATAGTACATATAAAGTGGTCGCAGAAGAACGATTTTACACTTGTAAATAAAACTTGTTCTCACTTTGTCCAGTTCTTTGGTTTTTCAGGTTTATACATGGGTTGCCCATTTTTACCAAAATATAAACTGTGAAATTACTGAGCAGATAAAAAGCACAGTATTGTGACACCTGTATACATATAGCAATAAAGATAAACCAGCACTACTTGCTGAAATCATTGTAAATAGGATTCAGTCTCACAAAATAATGCTGAAATAGATGATACAATTCCAAGATATATTAACACAAGTGTAACTGGAGGTTCTAGAAAAACATGGTTGCCAAACGGGAAGGGGAAGTTGGCTGGATAACATTCCCCGAGGACTGGCTGTCCACACACAAGTCAGCTTTTCTGGGAAATGTTCTGATGTGCCAGAAATACATTCTAAATAAATGCAACACCAAACAGTACCATTAGTATTACATGACACTACTTTGGTACTGCTGCATCATCAGCGACAGGAATTCGGACCTGTCCCTTGTCTTTATTGCCCTGTATTTACCTCCACACTCATCCTCTTAAATGCTGGAATGAGTCTGTTTGTTTGCTCTAATATTTCTCCAGTATTTTCAATCCTTGTCTAAACTGACTTTACAGATTCTGCATATATGCCTTTGAAAGGCATCCAATCAATCTCCAGCACTGCACTGTTAGTTTGTCATAATTACATGGTTTGCTGCAACATCATCCTTACACAAAGTTAATACATCATCACCTCTTCCATAAAGTTCATCATAACAAAAAAACAAACAGCATTTTTCCATGAGTATGTAATTGTTCAGTGGATAAAAAGAACAAGTGTTTTACACCTGGGTCAGATCAGCAGATCTCATGGAAACGGAACAAAAAATTGCAGCCTCAAGCCATCTCTTAAACAATGCCATGTACATTTATACCACCTCTATTTGCCCTCTGCAGTCAGAAGTAAAGAATAAAGACTGAATTTTACAACCTGCACAGCATCAGAATCAGGACCACCCAACTCCTCCTACTGTCTTACACTGCTCTCTCTTAGAGTGGCCTCATGCAAAATACAATATTCTCACAGCTGACAAGATCAACACATTGTGTTTTATCATTCTGAAATGTCACTCTGTACTTAGGCTCCAAGCTCAACCACGTTTTTCAGCTCCTAATAGGACTGTTGGGAGAACATTCATTATAACATGGAGCTTCCAAGGCCAAAAAGAAAGGCTGTAATTGCCACACTAGCTTGATTATAGAGATGTTTACAGAATGAAATTAACAACAAAGCAGGGAAGATACTTATTCTTGGAATTAATCCATATGAAAAAAAATCAATTAACTGTTGCAAATGAAAACAATCCAACAACTCCCAGCAAAACACCTTGAAAGGAACATATCACATGTCACGTACAGAATTACACAATCAAGTAGGAGAAAACAAAACTGAATTTTCACTGAAAAAGATATTTTATTTTCAGATTTCAAATCAGACAGCAAGTATTTTTCATACTGATCAGAAACAGCCTTCAGTTAGTTATACCTTATTTCTTTTTCCTCTTAGCAAATCTCTCTACTAAAAGTGAGGCCTTACCTTTGTTCATATCAATCAACTGCTGCTTCTTCTTCTGTCGCTCCAGTTTCTCTTGTTCAGCCTTCTCTTTTGCTAATTTGGCTCTCCTTGTTTTCTCCTCCATTTCTTTTCTTTTGTTGTTTTCTTTTAATGCCTCCTGCATTAGATAAAATGAACATGGGTGTGTTACATACTGAGGAAAACCAGAAAGAGTAACAAAAATAACCTTGCTTGCACAGATACTATGATTACATCCTATGAAGGGAGGAAAAAAACAGGGACTGGCACTCAGTACTTCAAGCATCTTTAGAAATCTTAGAGGGAGCATAACTTAGCACACTACCTGTATACATAAGCGTTATTAGATAATTAGAAAAATGAAAATTGAAATAGCTTTGCATTTATGGCAAATGAAAAAATTCCAAGTTTTTCAGCAGCAAAATGTTTGTGGTTGGTTTTTGTTTGTTCTTTTTTAGTTTGGTTTGGTTTATTTTTGATATTAAGACTGCAAACCTAGCTTAAATCTTCATCTTGCTGTTAAGGAGGGATGAGTGGGGATGAAGCCCAAATTCCCAGTACAACGAACTTTAATTACAAGCAATCAAAGCTCAGTTACTAACATTTAAGCTACAAATATTTGTGTTGAAATAGGCAAAGCAATCTGGATCATGTAAATACACAAAATACGCCAAAAGCAATGGAAAACAGTTTAATTTATAGGTTAAAACTCTAAATCTAAAGTCTCCGAGTTAACAGGTTGCACAAACTACAACCTACCCATGTAAGAGAACATACCTAGCTTAAAACACACACACAAACACACAGAACCCACCACAAAACAACCACTTCCATGATCTTGTCTCGATCCAATTCAGAAGACACCTTTCTTTTCCAAAGGAGGTTGATCCTGATTTCCTGCTATGGTGGGCTGACCCACTCTGCCACACTCTCACTCACCCTCCTCAGTACAGCCGGGAGAGAATAAGGCTGACATCTCAAACAAGAATGGGGTTTGCAGTCAGTCCGTTACAGTTCCTGCCATACTTTCCCCCTCACACTTTTCACCTGCTCCACCGTGGGTCCTCCATTAGGACACAACTGCCCCAGTGTGGTCTCCTCATGGCCGCAGGGAGCCCGTGCTCTGAGCTCCTCTTCTTCTCCTGTGGCTTGAAGGGCTGCTGCTCCTCACACTTGGTCCTTCTCTCCCCTCCCTGATGTTGCCCTTTGCTACACAGGTTTCCACAGAGGCACCAGGAGCTCCAGTGCCGGGCTCAGCGGTGCCCTGTGGTGGGGCTGTGGTGGAGCCGGCCAGAACCAGCCGGATCCGGCTGTGTACGGCACAGCGCAGGCCCAGCCTCCCCTCAGCAGAGGCCCTGCCGCCAAGCAGCCGGACAAGCAAACCCATCTCAGTCACTCATCACTTGTGTTCACAAAGACCTCCATAACTCCTTTACACTCCCAAAATGAGAAGTATTTGAACTCCCTTAAGCTGTTCCCCAAGACCCTAAATTTCTCCTCAGTTTCACTTTCCTTAAGTTCCATTTATCACGAAGAACTCCACCGAAATCCATCCTGATGGAGTTTCACCTGATGCCACAGACAGACATGATAAATGTTAGGGATAATTTTCTTATTTATATTCACAGCAGCTACAGATTTATTGCTCCCCTTCCAACTCACAGTATACTAACAACTAACAACCTCTGCCTACGAGTACTGTAGGTCTGGGCTTTAGGTGATTTTGGGAGGTTCAATGCACGAAATCCAACAAATATTATTAATCATAAAGAAGATACTGGATCCAAACCCAACCAGAACTAACACAGCACATGTTTATTAATGATGTTTCAGCTCAAAAAGCTGAACAGTCAAGACTTACTAAGCACAGGGCATGTAAATGTTTTCATATCAATGTTAACTTTATTTCCTATGCGATTTAATAATGCCTTAAAACCAAGGAAAATCATTTATGTTCATAAATACAAAGGCAGAAGGTTTCTTTGTGGATGTCTTCGTAAATATCCAAGACAATAAAACACTTATTACTGCACAAGTAAAATTTCCTTAATAAATCTGGGGCAGACTCGATTACACAGTTCTACGTAATTCCTCAGAATTGATGCTTCAAATGTTTCTAAGGGAAAATGACCCCTTGTCTTACTGTGTACATGGTAGGAAGACAACTGTAGCTTCCAAAAGAAAGTCCAATCTAAACAATCTTTAAGCATTAAGATTTAGATCAATTATATCAGGATTTGGTAATCCGAAACACCCAAACGCTTCCAAAGACAGAATATTCACTCAAGCAAGGGACAGCATACTTCAGCATTCACATGCCATTTCAAGAGTTTACTGAGGTAAAATACTACATATAGCCCCTTCTTTAATAGCTGATACTGTTTTGCAGTATAGCACAGTCACCAGTGATGTTACTTGTGGACACACCTGAAAATTGGATCAAGAACTGCATTTGCTGTACCATCACACAACCAATCGCACTTGGAAACACCTTTTCTTTCAGAGGAGAGAAAAGAGAATTAAAGGACAAAATCAATGTTTTATCCTTTTTGGTTCTGGACAGTTCTGTCTCTGCACATTCAATCACACTTGACAGAGATTTCATTTTACTGCAGCTTCGCAGGCTGTAATGAAAGTAAATGCTCACAATCTTATGAGAGAAAGCAAATAAGAAATGTCATGGCTGAACTAGTAGCCCACCAGCCATTGACAAACTATGATTAGATCATAGATTCTGTCACATTTTCTAACAGGAAGACTACAGCAGACTTGAACTAAACAAGCTCTAAAGTTATTGTACCTGGAAATTCACTTTGAACCAGTCCCTACAACTGCAAGCTGAAGGGAGATTAAATGAAAATATAGATTGAAGTTCATAAAATATGCTGGCTACTAGTGATGATTCAAACAAAAACCATTCAAAATAAAGGTTTAATCTTCCTGAAAAACAGCAAGATAACAAAATACTGATTTTGAATTGTTCATGAGAGTGCCTATCTTCATCTATCCACACCCATCCCTTTATACACATGCACAGCACATGGGCCATTCTTATTTCTTCAAAACGCACATTTCCTACTATTTTATTTCCTTCCAGAATGTAAATGCTTTAGAGTATCTTCACATATAGTCTCTTTCCAGAGACTGTAAAGAGAGAGTCAAGGCCAGCACAGAACTAACAGCGCAATGCAGCATTGCACATAGAGTGGCAAAAGCATTTTGATAACAACATAAAAGGGTTACTCTAGAGAAAAAAACATGTCCACTCTTAGCTTTGGTGTAGTACTCTGGTACCTGCTTGGTAACAGCTCTAGTATTTCTGGTTATTTCGTGCATCCCTTCCATTCTTTACTGCCACCCAATTCTCTTGAACCTCCTACCCACCCGAATAGTTTTATGCCACATTCCTTGAAATTTAACGTATCTTTTCATCTGCATTCCAATTCAAACTGAATATTGTGGGGAAAAACAAACAAATGAAACAAAAGAAACAAGAACAAAGCAACAACAAACCCCCACTAACAATCAAGGATGATGTATTTGAATCATCACCACTGTTTAATGTGTGCAATCCCTTTCCTTCGTAAAGTACCTCAGAAGCAAACCACCTGGAATGTGCTTCTTGGTTATTACTCTCAGTCAGGCAGTCTGACGCTTAACCATTTGGTATTTGTTATATCATTTACTGCTGCACATTTAGTCATACTTGGATGAAAGCCTGAAATAAATAATTTGTAAGAAACAGTCCCAGTTGTTTTCAAGTTATGTGCTGAATGCAAAATAAATATTCATACGTATTTATAAACACACTTTATATTTGAATTAATATTATTAATAAATTGGATCATAGTTTTTCCAAGCTGTCTGAAGATGACCGTAAAGAAAGATAAAGAGAATTTAACTCAAGACGTACAGTGGTTTCTACAACATTTGCTCTGCCTGAATTACACCATCAATCCCTTAAGTTTAATTTTGTACTGTTTTACTGCAAAGGATTATTTTTACATCTCATGTGGCTTCATTATTTACTATTTCCTCACTTCCTAGACCTCCACACTGTGGAGGAGCCTAATATTTCATAATTCAAAAGGTGACATGATTCTGCACCTGCCATGCGATAGTGTTATTTAGGTTCTACCAACCTAAAGTTAAAAGAAATCTGGACATCATCTCATGCTTTCACCTCTCTTTTTCTTGGGCATGCTTTTATACTCCTCTATACCTATTCTCTTCCAAACTTCTGTGTTTCAGTGGACTTCTTTTAATACAGAACGGTGCTATTTCGGGTTATTAAGTTATATTTAAGTATCATATGCCAGTGATAGCCTTTCTGTGTAGTCCTGCAGGCTAAATTACCTAAAAAGGTAGAGATCAGTTTGACTACTGAAAAAAAATAGCTCTGAAATTGGCATTGCTTTTAAAGGGGAGAGGGAGGAATCAGTAATTTTCTTTGCAATGTAGCTTAACAATGACAAAGTACATAATGGTGTTCATAGGTATACACTGCACAACTATATTTATTCCCTAGTTAAAGAATAAAACCAAACTAATATAACAGTTACAAATCTGAGAAATGTCACACAGCAAGAAGCAATCCACAGTTAAGAGTAAGAGCCTTCCCAGTGGCTTTAGAAAACATTCTGAGAAGTATTCATCTAGATTCTGTCTTTCAGAACACACAAATGCATGCAAGAACTGCAATCATTTTCAAGTGAATCTCAATAGACAGAAATATTTTAATGTAAAAGCCCCCTTTTTTGACATGCTATTCATCACCCTCTATTTTTGCTTGGTGCATAAGAGCATGCAGTTTTGCTAATTCAACTGCAAATCAAAAACTTAGAGAATTGTGGTCTTGGGGGTTTTCTATTAACAAAAAACCAAACCTAAATTATTGTCTCTCCTAGCAGAGGAACAGATTCAGCAAGGAATATTATCTCTTGCTAAGAGAGCTAGCTGAAGGGGTACATAGCTTGATGTTCCCCCCTGTGTTTATTAGGATTCACTGAAGTACTCAGGATTGCCAGTTTATAGCTCAGCTTCCTTAAGAAGCAGATAAAAAATTAATGTGTATCTCATTCTGTGCGTATCTTAAGCTTTGACAGAAACAGATATTCACACACCAACCTGATTGTAAATACTCTCAAAGGTAAATTATTAAAAACAAGAAGAAAGAAAACCTGTAATGCACAAACCTCCTTGGATATTAAAGATGCAGTTGGCTACAAAGCGGTCATGCACCAATAATGAAGGCTGCCTGCGATCCCTCATGCTTTCCCTAAATTTGCCCTGCAGCTGCAAAATATGTGAACTGAAGTTCCAGTAAAATAAAATATAATCTTTTTCAGTCGTAACTCATTAGGAACAACAAACCCAGATTAACTGGAAATTAATCTACAGAAATAGAGTTAAAATCCAGCAGATTGAACAATCAGTTTACATGTAAAAAAGATCTTCCATGAGTATTCCCTGGAGGATAACATACTCAAATACATTGCTATCCTTACAAAAATAATGGAAAAGAGATGCAATGAGCTGGTATTAAACAAGCGTAGACAAGTTCAATTTCGTGATGGGTGGTTATGAAATAGTAAGTAGAAAAGATGGTGTCTGGGATACTGCCCCATGGTTCCTGCATCACGACCACTGCATCTGACATGAAATGTCTTTGGCATGACATTACAGATGAGGATTTTTGGCAAGTGTAGCTGCTGTTGTATATTCAGGTAGGAGGAAGTGGGGTGTTGCCACTTATCAGCTGTGTCACAAAACCACTTGAAACTGCCTAGCAGTGTAAGGTAGAAGAGGTGTCGGTGTTTACCAAGTTTAAAGCTACCAAAGAAAAGCTTAATTACTTAACAGTATACATTTGAATAATTACTAAATCTGCCTAACATGGGCAGATTTGCGATTGGTTTAGTATCTTCTTTAAATCAATATTTGGATAGCCAAATAACCATGCATGCCTAATTCAGGTTATTCCTGAAAGACACAGAGCTGAAATACCACACGCATATTAACAAAACTGTATTACTGGCATTACAATAAAAACCCATACACAAAACCCCCCAGCAAAACACGTTAGCTGTTTTGGATTCAATCTGAAAAGAGAATCCAAGGCCCAAAGCACATAAACTCTTGCTTTGTTCACAAAGTGATCTGTTGAATCAAGGACAAAATCAATACGCTGGCACGTGAAGCCTTGTGTCATCATGCAAGCACAGCCCTTTAGATTTTTTAGCAAAAAGTCACTTTAAAGTAAGTCTGTTCCCACAAACCCCTAAATCCAGTAGAAACAGTGAACTTTTTTGAAGCAGCAGAACCCTGAATAACATGTGTTAGAATCATAGAACAGAATATTTAGCGTTGGAAAGGACCTTAAGATCATCCAGTTCCAACCACCCTGCCACGGGCAGGGACATCTCCCACTAAAGCATGTCACCCAAGGCTCTGTCCAACCTGGCCTTGAACACCGACAGGGATGAAGCATCCACAACTTCCCTGGGCAACCCATTCCAGTGCCTCACCACCCCTACAGCAAAGAACTTCTTCCTTATATCCAATCTAAACTTCCCCTGTTTAACTTTTAACCCGTTACCCCTTGTCCTATCACTACAGTCCCTAATGAATAGTCCCTCCCCAGCATCCTTATAGGCCCCCTTCAGATAATTCAGAAAATACATGAACTTGGATATCTGGGCCTCTGGTCAGCAGGTGTGTGTGATACAGCATAAATGTATTTCATATTTCCTCCAGTCATTTTCATTATGATGTGACTTAGTTCCTATAGTCTTACAGGAATAATTTCATCCTAGGCAAGAATACATTTATTCATCTTTTTATATCATTAAGTATCTTTTGTTTAGGGGTGTACATGTGTGCGTATATAAATTTTCCTGTGATTGGTTTATAACATTAACAGAAGCTTCCCAATCTTGTGTTCAATTGCAAGTACTTTAAAAAATGGAAAGGAGGTAATTTTCCTTCACATGGATATTTTTCTACAAAATACAGCTGTGGATCACTAAGAAGCAATGTCCTTGTGGTATTTTCTCTAGTTGTTCATTAGGAAATGCTGTTTTCTCTTGTGTTTCCATCCATTACCAGCCACTTACCCAGCATCCGGAGCTGGGTCAGTGATACAAGGTAGTTCCAGTTTCCCAGTGCCAAGGGAGAGGAAGCCACCCCAAACCTTGACCCCCTTCCCTGTATATTCACCCTTTCAAATTCCTGCAGCAATGGTTTCATTTCCTGACCAGCCCAGTAACGCCAAGAACTGAAGAGTGAGTGTTTAACTGCCTTTTGTTTCAGCCTGTGCTGTGTTTATTTTATTTTCTTCCTTTTTGGTTACATTCTGCAGGGTTAAGAAGAGCGTATTGAGGTGGCAACTCAGCAGCTACTCAGAAAGGTTAAAAATGGCCACTTTGGCTTTGCAAAGTCAATGAGAGTTTCAGCTCTGATTCTTGTGCTATTTAATCGGTGAAACTTTCTGCTGAAGGACATAATATTCTGTTCTTTTGGACCATATTTATTTAACATGATCAAAGGGAGGAAATACTTGTTCTCTTCAGGGTAACTGAATTAAAAAAACACGTATTTTGATTTGCCTGTGTTCATATGTGATTCAGTCTTGAGGGCAGATTTTAATCTAGTCTAAACGTGTGTAACTCCATAAACTTCATTGAAGTTGTGCTGATTTATAGCAGCCAAAAATCTGGCTTTTTGTGCTCACGTTGCACCAGCATTTGAATGATTGACTACTATTTGCAGGAATATTCATGAAATACAAAATACATACTTTGTATATTCATTTGTATTATTTGAGATGTGTGCCATGGTAGTTTGATTACTTAAGCCTTGTAATCAGATATTATGGTGGTCACAAGATAGCATTATGGTAAAAAATGCAGTATTCTGAGTAGAATTTGTCATTTTATTTTTTTTTCAAGAAAGCTGACATGTCTTCTTCAATGAAAAAGGCTTTTCATCAAATCAGTGGTGAAAAACAAAAGCCCCAATGAAAAATAATTCAATATGTGGATTGTTACTTTTCCATGGAAAATTAAAAAGGGGGAAAAAAGAAAAAAAGTGTGCTGGAACCAAAAATATTTCCTGACCAGTCCTGCTTAGGAATTCCTTTTTTTACCATGTCAGTGCCATTCCTCCTTTGCAGGAATACTTGAATAGCTGCTAGCTCTGTAATGCAGTTTTTATGCAGGTTCTAGTAATGATGCCACGTGATCTGGGGCACTGGCCGATACACCCTGGACATTACATTCAAATGCTGGACATTCACAAAGATCCCTTTGTTAGCTGTCCTGAGGAAATTCACAAAGGAAATCCAAGTGTAATTAGGATTAACAAATAGTCTGCAGCAATTGGTGACGTTCGAGCCAGCCCGCTTCTCTGGCCACTTTTGAGCTGTTGTTTCACTCCTGAGGTTTTGCTGCCTGCAGCACTGGAGACCCTAAACCTTTTCATTTATGAAGCAGTTGGGCCAGAATTACTGTCCTTGTGTTTACAGCCCTCTGGGCACTTCGTGGAGACAATCTGCTTTTGGCAGGTGTTGTATTTATTCTGTTTTTCATTGCATTTTACGTATCAGTACAAGAATCTCTTTTATTTCAAGTTTCCAGAAGCTTTAACCATAATTAGTTACTATCAAAGCTGCTTTTTGGAGTTTGTTTTCTTCATGTCTACACACTTCTATGTTTGTGTAAAGTACAAGCATTCCTTCTAATTTAACTTCTTCAAATCATCATATTTAGATATTTCAATCTTTTAATCTCAAGTTCTTCATCTTTTTGCTAGAAAGTAACTGCATTTGTCTATCTATATTATCTATAATTTTCTTTGGATGTTTCAGTGGTTAGGAGGATTATAGTTGTGTTTTCTCTGACAGGAGCATTCACATTTGTAGAGGTAAACAAGAGATTTACATAATTAAAAATCCTGTGAATTACTCTGTTACATAGCTGGCTAGAAGGTTGGAGGGAAACTCTTATGGGCATGTTTGATCACCATTATTAGCTGGTCACTAGGACAGGCAATTGAGTAGGCTGAGGAGTTGCCCATAATGGGGTTTTCTTGGCTAAATTGTTAGTGGGAATTAATTCAAAGCCTCTGCCTGAGAGAAGTACTTTCAATACTTATCTGAAAGCCTGCTTGATGAGGATCCTGAGTACACACAGACATACAGAAATACTCATTGCAGAGCTAATGGACTCATTTCCTTAACTCAGGTACAACCTATTAGTCTTTTGGTAATCCAAAGCCACTAATCTGGGATGAAAAAACCTCAAATAATACAGGTTTTGAGGACTTATCGCTGTTAAATCTACAAGTGTGTAAAGTTGAGGAAAAAGAAAGATTTATACTGAATTCTAGTACACCTCTGGCACACTGACTGATGCTTTTAAGTTTGATGATTATAGGGAAGATCAGTCCGGTCAGGCAGGATTGTGTTCATCCTTGTTCACTGTGATCTCTTCTCCGCACTTGTAATAAAGGGTGTAAATATTCTTCTAAAGGTTTTGAGTATGAGAGCTGTTAAATTTATCTAACTTCTGCTCAGAGTTAGACTTGTGTACATCTGTGGAAGAATAAGTAACTCAACTTAAAATGCATTTGGGCATGTGGTTTAAAAATTTGGAGCATAAATTTCACAATGCACTTCAGCTGTTGTTCTGTCCACAAGCATTTTTCTGCTCAGCAAACATGAACAGGATAACATTTTCCTTAAGGTCTTGCAGAAATCCTGAGGTACCAAACTAAAATGCCAGTTGTCCTAGGCTCCATGCTTAATGAATGGAGAGGTAAGTTCTGATGAATTAATTTAGATTTAAGTCTTGTGTTAAGATGCTTACCTGCTTATTCAGTAGAAGGAATGCCATGTACTGTCCATGTGCGGTCGCCTCCTGCTAAAGTAGTAGAACAGATCACTTGCAGACAGCTCTTCATGATAGGTAGATAGAAACAGCCAGCTTTGAAATTTAGACTTCATATTTGTTACGAATTATGCACTCAGTACTAGAAAATGAATTCTTAACCTGCCTACTCATCACCATTTGAATGTGTGTTTTCAAGGAATAGTTTTAGACTCAGAGAAAAGAAAGCTTTTTACTTGATTCTTGGACTTGATGAATGGGATTTTAACAGCATTGCTTACTGGTCTACCTCTGGCCTTTATTGTGAGATTAATTCATCGCTCCACTGATATTGGTGTCTGTCTGATTTAAGTGGGATCAAGATTTTACCCTCAGTGTTTTCAGAGATAAGATGTTACATCAAAATTACATACACTTTGCGAATTCCAGCCTAGACTCCTTACCAAGCTATGTTTGTTGTAGTTCACAGGGATTTCTGGGGATCTGTTTTCCTGGCAAGCTGTTTTGACTCAAACACTTTAAACAGCAGCCTACCAATATTAGCCTCTGTTATGCCCATCTTCCTTATTGGATTAGTTTTATTGATTTCAAACTTTTGATCCTTAATACCCATTAGCTGATATAGTGATCTAGCTACATAACAGTATCTGAGGAGTGGCAGCTTGTAAATGAAGTATGTACATCTTATACTGTGTTGTGTATCATTACTTTATCTGAAATTATATTGGATTTTGCATATTGGGTTCTGTCTTGTTATTGACTAGTCTTAGCTTTTAGAAAGCAGCCTTAGCCAGAAGTTACACCCTGAAATAATCCTTCTGTGTGTCATTGCTTGGTTTTGGCCAAATTATCCCTGGTCTAACTCCAGTCAGATCAACAGAATGAGTGACTTTTATCCCATTAAGTGAAAAGAAGATGAATTTACCCTGTGATGGCGCCGCAGAAAGAGGAAACATAGTTACCTTTTCTATAGGAATTTATCAGCCATTGCTTGTTGGCCTCACTGAACTTCTGCATGTACTGACTTGCCACTCCTTAGGCTGAATAAGAAACTAAGAGCATGAACACACACTATTCTCACTTAAATTCCTGCTCTTGTGAGTCTGGCATCCACACGGTTCCTCCAGGTTGTCTGTTTTCAATTTGGATTCATCTCCATAAAGATAAAGCAATAACCTGATTTCAAGTAGTATAAACTGTACAAAATTAAGTCTTTGACATGGACTTTGAATACTGATATCCTGGTTTGCTATCTCACATGGAAGGTGAAGGGAAATGAAAGGAGGAAACATACTTATTTGAAATGAGATCTGCCCTTATGCCAACCCCTCACCCCCCCCAAATGTATAACAACTAATTTCCAGGCCAGGAGTGCCTAATGTTAATCCAACCTTTTTGGCCCTGGGGAAGAAAGTGAGTGTGTGGTGGTGGAGGGGGAAAGGCTTTCATTTGCTGACCTGTGAGAAATGGATTCAAGAGCCTGTATTCAATATTGCCTTTGGTAATACGTAGCTTCTCCTACATATTTAGTCTCTGCCACTGGCTATCAGATCTCCCCCAAAAGACTGTGTCAAGATGTCAAGTCTAACAAGTGGAAATCACACTAGTCAGCGTTACCTCTTTTGTTTTTACTTATATACTTGTAGAAATTGGCAGTTCCTGCAAGCACTTCTGTACAGGGAGAATGTGCTTGTGATGCAGATCGCTTTGATTCTCTGAAGGATTTCACAGACTCTGAGTTTGTCCCTGCAGGGGATTCTACTTTTCAACTCTCTCCGCTGTGCGTGCAGCTCTCTTCTGATCTGGGTTGTTTTATTAATTAAGATCCGTGTGTTGCATATCACAGTTGAGCAGATACTGCTAGTTTACAAGGACTCGGTATAGAGGAAATCTAGCTCTCCAAAAGAGGAATGAAATATTTGTAAGTGGACACAGACATTAGGAAATGACAGATAAGAGAAAGCTGGATGGATTGATAGGAAATTGTATGGTAAATTATTTACTGTAGGATTTCTGGAGTGTGAATGAGAATTGATGTCTGAGATCCCCTGTGGCACTTTTGTATAGCAAGCTTAAATTCTGTTAAACCTGACCTATTTCAACAGGTTGAATTTAATGTTTTGCTGGATGAAAAGAAAGTGTGAAATTGACAGAATAGATTTTGTTTGTGAAAGACCTTGGTTTTGTGCTTGAAGTACACTTGAGGTGAAGTATGTTGAATAAGTATGGACTATTTAAGAGCAGAATTACTGAGGATTTTATTAAACAAAACAGCAAGAAGCTTTGTCATTCCAAGCTGGAAATGATGCCTAGCTGAGCCAGTAAAACACACATCAAAGGTGTACATATGGGTTACATTTTAATATTCTTTCAATATTATTACAAAGACCTGTTACTAATTTTAAACTGCATTGGTAAAAACCAGGGTTTTTTTCTTTTTTGTCTTTTCTTCTATATCACTAAATGATGTAAATAACCAATGTCAATTTTATGCTGATTTATTCCAGCTGAGGATTTGGCCGTGAGAGACATTTCCCCTCTGAATAATCACCCCAAATAGGGAAGGGAAAAGAAGAGGAAGGAATGGTGTCATCTGGATATGTGAATAGTTTGGCTATAATACAACCCTGGAATAGGCTCTGATACAAAGATGGAAATACGGGGATTATCGTAGAAACTCTTGAGATAATCCTATAAATAGCAGAGGAAATTCTGGCTAGAAGTTGTCTATTGAAGCCATTTTGGAATGAGATGGCTGACAGGAAGAGAATTTAAAGCCAGAAACCACAAGGCAGATCCTCACCTGGTGTAAATCAGCATAACTACATTAATTTCAGAGGCATTGACTTGAAAGAACTGTGATGATCTCCACCAGCTGAGGATCTCCAGCTGTAGGTACTGGGAGCCAAATGCTCTCACTCACACCAGTGTAAATCTGGAGTACCTCAAATGACTTGGTGGCGTTATTTTGGATTAACGCTACTGTAAATGAGTGTAGGACACAGTCGTTTGTGTTAGGAGAGTGAAGACAATTGATACATAGGATGTGAAATGTGTGTTTTTAGATCAAGGAATACATTTACTTGAGAGATTGTTTTAGTCTGGTATTGCAGATGTAGGCTGTTTAACAACCAGGAATTTCCTCGCTCGCCCTGCTGTTACAGAAAGGTGTTGACTCCATACAAGCATTCATGACAGCCTTGGCCCCATAGCTAGCACATTAATAAATAAGCTAATAAATTCTCCAAAAGGGGAGTGGAGAGCAATGTTGCATTACATATGTTCCCTGCATTGCACTAGTAATGACAACAGTACGTGGCCACTGCAGTTGACCAAGTTACTTTAGTAATTTGTCCCTGTGGTATAAATTAAACAGTGGAGTCAGAAGAGGGGTTCTCTCAAGTATGCGTGTTCACATGTACGTTGTAAGGTCAAGTGCAAGTTCTATACATGGGAACATGTTGATGTGAGGGGAAGCCTCGGCTCTTCCTTCAAAGCCATTGCTAAAGGGCCAAGATTTTTAAAGTGTGCTTTCCTTTATGAAAATACATTTGTAAACACACCTCAGGGCCTCTATTTCGCAATCTCTTTTGGTAATTTTACATCTACCACCTACTATCTGTTAGCATTTGGGGCCTAGATCAGGCCCTGGAAAATGTTATCACACAAACTACGTTCTGTGTAGCTGCTTTTCCATCCTCTACAGCCAGGGGCTGTATGTGTAGCAAGGAAGGACCTTCTTCAGCAGAGATAGCCCTGGAAGAAGCAGAAGAACTCATGGTTATGTATTTATAATTGGCAATTCCTAGTGGATCTGTTATTAACAATACTGCGTTAATACCTCCTGTGAGATCACAGACGTGAAGCAGCTTTCAAACCGTGGCAAGTTATACTGTGCCTTTAACTGTCCTACTGTGCTACATTTTCTAGCTGCTAACATGTGATAACTGTGTTTCAAGGCCACAGTAGAGTTTGCACCATCTGCTTTCATCACTGTGCTCTAAATAGCATCTAAACCAAAGGGTCCTGGTCTGGATTACTGAGGCTATATGGAAACATGAGAAGAACCAGAAAGATAAATATTTCATATTGTATCCAGAGTATTTCCTGTAATTGCTCTGTTTCCTGCTGTACTTCCTACAGAACTTCTCTACCCTCAACTGTCCTTTGCCTCCCATTTATTGTATTAACCTTTACCCAGTGTCCCTGAGCATCATCTGTTCCTGGTGACATACTGAATCCTACATCCTGCAGTGCCTACCCCTCATTCTGTCACTGGCACTGATTTTGACAGTGCAGCTCAGCTGCTGTTTCTTACAGGCAATATAAAATAGTAATAATAATAAAAATAAGTGGCTGCTCTGGATTTATTTCAGCTTGTTCTGTGGGAAGGGTTATATCTCAAAAGCATTATGTAAAAGTTGTGTTTCTGTAGCTGGATCTCTTTACCAAGTTTGATTAATCTGTTGGTGCGGAGGGACTTGAGGCTGCCACTTCTGTTTCCTTCAGGCCTCTAGAACGGTTTTTAGGGTTTCTGCCTTTTTTACTTTTCTTTCTCAACTGCTGTTGTTCTGAAAGGACCTATGGACTGGATCACTGCGGCCAGAGTAGTGATCTGTATCAGCAGATCCACTGCAGTAGTATAAACATTATCAGCATTATTTACCTTTGAAGCAACTGTACTTTTTGGTGACTCCTAATCCTGTAATGACATTGGCTGGGTTTTTGGTACAGGACTGTGTGTACAAGTGTTGCACATACGCACACAGATACATCTTCAATGTTTCCATGGTTTGAAATTCGAATTCCCAATATAGTTATGAGAAAAGTAATCCAGTAAGGAGGATGTGGAGGAAGATGAAGGGTGATGATCTGGAGAAAAGGGCCTTGTACTGGGGCTGGGGAGAGCTAGTTTATTTTCTAGCTCTGTCTCAGACATTTCGTTTGCCAGACTCCTTTGAGAGGTATTTAAAAAGAATTATTTGCTCACTATTGTCCGGAGGAAGACAAGGATGCCCTTGATCTCTGCTGCTCTTTTTGTGTGTGTTTTGTGGGGGACTGGGCCCTGCAGTCACTCTGTTGGATGTCTCCCATCAAGCCTTTCTCAGGCCCAGTGAGAAGCTCTTCTCTTGCTGGAAGTCAGTAGGAACAAACCATTTAACTCGGGTTTGCCTTTGAAAATATCTCCTTGCTCTTTTCCCGTGTTCTCCAGTTGCAAAATGAAGATTCCCTGCAGCAATCCAGTTTGGATTTAAATGCTGAGTTAGAGCAGCCAGAGGGCTATCTAAGCAGAGTGATGTTTTCTATTTGTATATATATTGTGTTTATTTTTAGTGGTGTTGCTGTTGTCTTTGATTGTTAGTTGGGTTTGACCTTTTCCTCAATTCTGGGTGGGATTTATTGCTCCAGCTTTAGCTATTTAAAAGTTGTCTTAGCAATTTGGTCTTAGCAATTTTAGTCAATGCAGAGAGAAAACGCATCTCCAAAACTGGAATCATCCCATCCAAACAGAAGTATCTAGGACTTGAAGGTATGGGAGGAATTTTTATGGAAGAATCATTTTTTTGGAATTGTGAATTAGACGTAGGAAGAAGATGAAAGTATCTATTTAAGATGTGTCTTACACATTTGGTGTGCAAAACTTACTGTTCCTTAAAATTGGCCAACCTCCCCTTAGTATCATGGTCAGTCCTTCTGCAGACACAGGAAAATGTTTGCCACAGAAGAGCTGATTTTAAACCAAAGCAACAATGATACAAGAATTTATGACAGGATTTTATTCAAACTGATTCCATCCATGTATTCTCAATTAAGTTTTACAAGTGGTTTAGCATCAATATATAGCTATGCTTCATATTTTGCCCCATCAATAGAAAAATAGCTGCATAACTGGTGTAAATAATAAATCAGTATGGTAGGGTGATTTCATTTTACTTTTAAATGCAAAAGAGCTCTTTAGGGATTTAGAAGAGGAAATGACTACATTTTCATATCACCTGCCTGCAAGAGACATGTACTTTTGTACCTCAGTTGCTTGAGGTGCAGTTAGAAAACCCCAAACATCCCAGATGTATTCACCTATATGTACTTCTTATTTAAAATATGATCTTTTAATAGTGCTGATTTTCTTAAAAAATCCCTTTGCCTGTTTGTGAGTGCTTTCAGCATCTGAGCTTCTCTCTCAGAAGAGTTTAATGAACGCTTGTTATGGGATTGTTTGCATACTTGTATTTCTTGTTTCCATTACACATAACTCAATTTATGTTTGTAGGTATGGGCTAGAAGGGGTGTGACTACAGGGACTTCAGATGGGGTCTAAGCAAGAGCAGTTGGGTGACAAATAAAGGTGAACTTAAATTTTACTGATAACATGATGAAATATAGAATCATCTGTTGTAGGGATTCATAAATTAAAATCTTATTTCAGATTCTCCTTCTCTTTTCTTTCCCTTAGAAGTTTTCAAAATACCTCCACTATCTTTCCAGGGTCTTTTCATGTTGAACGAGATGAAAACTGCTCCTGTCCTGAACAAAAACTGCCCTAATCTTTGTAAAGTCTAGCGCTGTGAAGCACAGGGTACTACAAGCAATAAATAACAGTGGTGCTAATATTTTCATGGTGTGAAAGAAGGAAAACCTGACCCATTTGGGGTTATGCTCTCAGTAAAGATAAACGATGACACTGTTTGCTAAAGCAAATTTGTAATCATGGAGATTTTGGTACAAATGAAATAAGATTAGTGATTTATTTATAGATGTCTCACAGAAACCGCTTCATCAGCTGCTTCTGGGTCTGTATGGCAGCAATTTTCCATGGAAACATCACACAAGAAGTTATGGACAGTAACTGGGAGGAGGTAGGCAGGAAGCCCTGTGAGACTAGGAGGCTGGGCGAGGCTGGGCAAAGCTCTGTCGCTCAGGAGGGAGTAGGAGAGACAAAAGCAGAGTAATTAAAGGCATAATGCTTAGTTCTGCAAAGCGGTGATGCAACAAATATTTATCATTTTCGAGTGATGGTGAGGCCTTTGACCTTAGGCTTTATCCTGAAGGTGAACTCTTAACAGCTGTAGCACATTGGTGCCAGGTGCTCTTCGGATCTGGAGATATTGATTCCCTTTCATGCAGCAGATTATCATTATAGGTCTGAAAAAATACGTCTGCTGTTTTTTACCATGGCTTCCAGAGAGTTTCTGAGCTGTTCTGACTGGGGAAGCCCTGCAGATATTTCAATGCAGTACTTTAGATATGAGGGGAAACTTTCAGCTCACTTGGGAAGATACCTAGAAAGATTAGGAGCTACAATTTTGTCTTTAGGCATTCAGCTTCCACCTAAATCATTGATTGGGTTATTTAACTTCTACCTAAATAATTTACTTTTACATAGAAATAGTGCATTGGCTTAGAAAGCTTGTCTATATGTTGATTGTGAGTTCTTCTGAAAGGCAGGAAGTAAAATTCTGGGTTAGCTTTAGTCACTTCTCCTACCCTGGGACAGAAATAGTCTCACTGAATTTTGGCTGTTTAATGAGGTATGGCTGATCCTGCTGTACAGTTTCGACCTTTGTGGAATGTGGATAACAGACATCTGTAGAGGTCACCTGTAGTAGCCAGAGCTAGCCACCCTGTGCTCCCTGGAGAAGGTGCTCCAGCAGTTATCCATGTCTCAAGATAGAGGATAGGAACTACTGCAACTATCACCAGCTACCAAGGAATTTGATTCTGGTTGAGGCTGGTTATGCAAATACCCACGGTAGCCAACGCAGAAATGCTGGTAGGGAACATGTCAATACATCCTAAAATCAGATTATGAGAGGGGTGGAACAAAACATATCCTGGAGTAAAACCAAGTCAAATTTTATATGCTGTGCTCTGCATTATGGTTTACAAACAACAGAGCAAGTCTTAGGTCTCGTGTAAATGAGGGAGAGGATCAGACTGAATGGAGTTTGGCAGATATGTATCTGGGCACTGATACTGGCAAAACATTCATGAAGATTTTCAGGAGCATATGATGAGAAGGGGACTGCTTGAAAATGTAAATTACCAGATCTGAAGGCCAGACCCTTAAGGTCATTCAGGTTGTCTTCTTACATGGAAAGAATTTCCTAAGAATTCTTACTTCAAGCCCAAGTATGTTAAATGCAAGCTCTAGTGCAAAAAAACCAATAGTAATCTGTCACACATACCTTGGTGAAAAAGCCATGAAGTTTAAAAGGCTTAAAATAAACAAGTGTAAAAGCATACTGTGTTTTTTTTCTTCATAAAGATTTTTCAGTTTTGTGCTCGGAGAAGCTTTTTACTGTAAGAATACAGTTTCTGATCTGCTCTTGGTTATATATATTTTGTGGGAAACATGTACTGGCTCCCTTCTCTGCAGAGCCAGCATGTCCACAGCCTGTACCAAGCCCAGGGACTCTTCTTTCCTGGGGCAAGACTTTGCATTTGTCCTTGCTGAATTTCACTTTCCTCCAGCCTGGCTGGGTCCCTCTGGGGAGCCCCAGGCTGAGGATAAATAGACAGATCCCCAGTTTGAGGTCATTGCAAACTCCCTGAAAATGCTCTCCATCATCTGGTAAGTGCTGAGGGTGTGAAACAGCTCAGGTCCCAGGATGGATGCTGGGGTTACACAGTTGTCTCTGGCCCCCAGGTGGAGCTTCACCCAATAACCACTTCCTTCTGAGCATGGTTATCCAGCCCATCTAGTTACCTTGTAGTTGAAACACAATTTCTGGAATGCAGCATATGATTAGTGATGTCACATAGAAAGTGAACAGGGAAACAGTTAAAATGTAACAAAAAGAAAGATGATTAGCTTTTTGTGTCCTTTTTTCAGAAGGCTTGGCAGTTTCTCTGTTGTATTTAAACATTTTTCTTACGTTTTTCCCGAACAGAAGAAAAGAATTCTATTTCCAATGTATTATACAAAAGAATATAATACTCATCAGCTGCTAAAGAAAAACACTTGTGATACAGGCAACATGTATAATATTTAAAAGCACTGTCACTGATAATCTTGCTTTATGTCATTCAAAGCTTTTAAAGCTGCTCTCTGAGTAGGGATCAAATGTGTAAATGATATTCACGTTACAGTCTATAACTCTGATTGTCACTGTGATTTGCAGGGAGAAAACTATAAGCATTCATAGCAACCTAAATAGTATTTTCTTTTTCTTTTTGTTATAATCAAATGCTCACCTTTAGATTCGAAAAAATCTAATAATGACTAATGGGCAATGATCGTCTGGATTAGCAGCAGCGCATTCAGTATCTCTTTGAGTAGCGATTACCATCTTTTTGGGGGGGATATCAATTTAAAGGTCAAGTGCTTTCATAAAAAAGGTGATTATCCAGTATTTCATATGTTGAACAAAAGCTTAGCAAGATTCATTGTGTGTCAGTTTCTTTTGTATATAGCATATATGCGGCAAAATGGATTGCTTAATTATCTAACTACCTGTCTTCGGGGGAAGGTATGTGACCATGAATAGGAGCTGTCAAATAGGTACTTTGCTTTGCTTGTGATATTTAATCAATTACTGTAGTGATTGCAGGTTATAAGTTGGCTTTTTAAAAATAGGCAAAAATTTAAATTACTTCTGTGCCAGCAGCCAGGGATTTGGTTATAAATGGGTGATTTTATTGGGAATGGAATGTGCAACAAAGACGAAAAGGAGAAAGGAACAAAATGAGGCTAAACTCGTGGCTGATCCCTTTCTTTTTTCTTTCAATACTTGTACGATTCTTTTACAACCTAGAAAAGTATTCTGTTTCTCAGACGTGATAAAAATGGCCATGGCTATATTTAGAATAAATCCCAGCAAGTGAACTGGAAGCTGGTTTTGTTCCCTCTTTTTTTTATAATTACTATTATTTTTTTCTGGTGGATGTTTTTTATAATTACTGTTATATTTTCTGGTGGATAATAAAAATCCACCAGAAAAAATATAGTTTATATATATTATTATATATGATTATAAATATATATTTTATATATGTATTTTATATATATTATAATATATATTCCAATTTAATATAATTGGAGCAATCTTAAATATATTCAAACAACATTCCTAGCAAAAACTTCACATTTTTATTTCTTACCAAGTTTACTCTTTCTCCCTTTTGTAAAGTAGCTTGCTTACAGCTGGAGAAATTCTCACTTGTATTGATTAATATAGATTACTGCCTTACCTTGTACATGTCTGTTCTGTTTGTGGATTTCTTCTTTTTTGATCGCATCCTTTTTTCTACTGATGTGCCTACCAATTGCCAAGTAATTAATGTGTGTTTGATCTATTGCGTTTCAAGAAACACTTCCTCTCGGTTTACTGCTTGGTATTTGTGGGATTCTCTCAGTCACTTTGCGTGGCATTGTTACTTCTCCCTTTGTAGGACAGAACCTGTTAAAATTAGATGGTAAATAATTGATGCCCAGTGAATATACTGGGAGCATTGGATCATTAATAACATTGATTGTTCTTCAAACAAAACTTTGTATCTGCAAGAAAAAGGTTTGTGTCAAGTATAGCTATTGCTTGGATTTCTGTACAAGCAGAGGTCAACACTGAAAAGTAAAGGTGTAACTGAGTGACTCTGTGCTGGGAAGATTTTTTTCAAATGCTTTTGATAAATCAAGTGGTTCTTGCTTTTTTAAAAAAGTAAAATGTCTCTAAAAAGATAATTTCCAAATAAAAAATCCTATTACTATTGTAGAGGATATCTCATAAATACTTCAAACATCCCAAGCAGGCTGGGAGCTGTAACGCCTTTCTCATTTCTGGAGTCTAACTGAGGATAGCCTGTTTTATCTGCTGAGGGGGAGAGGAAGGAAACTGGGAGTTTTATAACATCATAGATTAATATGAGGGGGAAAAAAAAGAAAAAAACCCACGAGTTTTCATTAGCGTTATTGTATATTAGTCCCACTGCACACATGAAAGTTCTTCTTTAATTATATGAGAGGTGAGTATCAACACAGTTAAGATAATTCACTTGATGTACACTGCAAAAACCTGTGTTTGGTTTTTGGTCCCTGCAGGGTATTGTTATCTAGTGCCTGGGTGAACATCCGTGTTTTAAACAACAGGCATTAGCTATTCTTGAGCTTTGTTGCTTTGTTTTTTAAAAGGGTTTTCCTTGTGGCAGCACACATGGTAAATCTTTAATGTCAAGTGTCCTTCTGTGGTGACCAACTAAAATATTAGCAAAATAAATGTTTTATGGGAAAACGTTGGCAGAAACCCCAGCAGAAACAGGTGGTATTGGGCTATTTCAATATAATGTAATGATGCAGCCAGGTTTCCATCTGGACAGCATGTGGTTGTGTCTACTTGGAGAGTATCAAAGAGTGTGAGTATGCACCAGGGATAATAGTGGTGCACAAAAGTGTAGCTGGATGGCTACTTTACAAAATAATAGTCAGGGTTCTAGGTCCTCTGGGTTAAATACTTTTACTGTCAGAATCTGAATTTCTTCATAAAATATTAAAGATGAAGCAAACCTCTGACATGCAATACCGAGCCGTGTAATTATAAGGCAGTTCCTGGAAGCCAAGTATTGTTCACATTATAGCTAGGCGTTTATTATAAAAGAGTTCATTACCCTTGGAAGCTAAGACATATTTCAAAGAGAGTGCCCTGGAACAGAGGCACTTTCAGCAAGCTTAACTATACAAGAAAAAAACTCCAAGCATGCTGATCAGAATATAGTTAGGAAATGAGAGAGGAATTAGTGGAAACATGACTGCTGAGAGTGGAATCTATACATAGTGGACCAGATGTGTATCTGGAGCAAATGCCTCCATCCTCACTGACTTCAGTGTAGACATGCTGAATTACACCAGGTAAGGCATTTTTAGCCTAATGCCAGAGGTGGTTTTGCTTCTGGCTGGCAGATGCTCTCACAAACCACAGGGCACACTTTGCAAAGATATGCCACAGACCATCTTCACGTATGTGTGCTCTCTGTACAGAGACAGATTCAATCTGATTACATACACTGTCAAAGATTTAACTGGGGACAGGATTTAGCCTGTTGCATTTAGGAGGAGATTTGGAAAATACCTTTGGAAAATACCTTTTTGTGGGCAAGGGTGTAAGAAGGGAGTTTGTGGGGTAAGAGAAAGAGGAGGAGAAACAAATTCAAACTCACTTGGGGCTGTCAGCAGGAACAGAGTTGACACAAAGCTGTTTCCATCACTTGAAAGTGTGGAGCCATGCATCAACTCTACCCCATGGGAAACAGGGCTGTTAATGAATACACAGGGCCTGATTCTTCCCTGCCTTTGTATTTTGTGCACGTTTAGACCTGGTTTACAGTATCAATCAGCTTGATCGCATTTGACACCCTGTGTCGTTTGCTCAGCAGAAGTGTAAATCATAAAACCAGAGCTGTGGAAAATTAAGACCAGGTCTTAGGTTGCATGAATCATGTAGCCTTGTGGTCTTCTCTGATGATCCAGTGATTTGCACCAGCTCAGAACTGGCCCAGGCCCTCTTTCTCTGCTGATATATCATTCGTATAGATGTATGTGTTAACAGTCTCAATTTCTCTTTCCTTGCTCTTGGATGACCTGATTACACTGAAAACAGTTCTTTCTGCCAGGATGAAGAACCACCCAAAAGTTTAGGGTGCTGGCCAGCAGCACTTGGCAGCTGAAGATCAACATGCTGCTGCCATTAATCAGTAGTACCACACAGAGGTGCCAAGAGCCATGGAAAATAGATGACATCCAGCAACTGATGAATGTGGTGATTAAAAAATCAGCAAAGTATTTAACAGTAGTTGGTAGTGGACAGTTTTGGGAAGAAATGGCCCTTTCCATTCAGTTGATACTGAGAAAAAAGAAGTACACACACCTGTTGCTAGGGATGATACATCTCTGAACCAAATGTAGGTCCCTTCTCCCTATCCCAGACATATCCAGCCTCTAGATTTCATCCATAATGCCTATATGGAGAGGAAATATAATTACAAGAGGTATCAAGAGCCAAGCATCTCAGGCCTTGATCCAGAGCACTTAGGAAAACAGGGAACTTTGTCTTCAAGTGACATCCCACTCAAAGTGATGTTATCTCACTTGTATCAGTGCTGTAGCTTGCAGTCTCAAGTTGCAATGTGCTCAAGTGCTTTGCTGGATCAGGGTACTGGATGGTTTTCCTGGAGCTTCAAGGATTTGAGGTAAGACACATGATGGTCTAGCCTCAGTTTATTGCTCAGTCTAACTGTGTTTACAGTGTCTCCTGTGGGGATCGTGCCTTGGTGTACTGTATTTCATTTCCATTCCCTTTGCCCTTTGAGATCCATGGATGAGCAGCTCTGTTTGAAAAACATTTTACAAGTGTTGGATTGTGGCCTTCTTTCAAGCGAAATCTTTTCAGCAAACTGAAAGGACTGGTGTATTCCCAGGCCCCTCCAAGTTCAGACCTGTGGCTACTCAGGCCATGTGTCTGTGCAGCTTCTTCTCTTCCCTTCTGAAAATAAAGCCATGCCCAGAGACAAGGCCAGCTTGTTCCTCCGCTTGTCACAAGAGTGGAGTTGTTTGGGCAGTAGAGAGTTTATCCAGAGCGAATTAAGAAGGAGAAAAAAGCAACAAAGCAAGTTGTATGTGGCTCCTGAAGTCACCACAGAAGCCTCAAATGTTGTGACAGCAAATGAGCTGGAGATGCAGAGATCATGGATGTTGATGCACATGTCTGTTCATCTACATACTGATTACAACAGTGATGTAATTGATCTGCTTCAAGGCTTCTTTGCTGCATGAACTGATTTGAATTTTGTTGTCCCAAGGATGAGAAGAACTAAAATGTCCCTGATCTGAGTGTGACAATGTAGGAATGGGAAAAAAAGGGGGAGGAGGATATGACCAGCCACCAGTGTCACTTATAAAGCCCTGTCCATCTCCTGCCTCTGTCATGTTGCTAGAACAGCCATTTGCCACTCGACTTTGCAGCGCTCTGTGCCTAAAACCAGCCTGTCACCACAGTTAGACCATAAGTGTAGTTCTTCATGCTGAGATTTTAAGAGTCCTGACAAAGTAAGAGGAAATTTGGTACATTCACTCCTGCTCAGAGAATTTTTTCATTCAGAGACTGGTTGTGGAAGGAACGTGGCTTCTTCGGGCCTGGAAACAGCCAAGAAAATTCAGTGATGCCTCCTCTGAGGAGGCTGTCAGCTGAGAGTGAGCAAGTGCTTGTGGGGAGGGGAAGGGAGAAGAGGGAAATTGACAACTGGAGAAGCAAGAGCCTTAGCTGTAAAAACAGCTCTAATTTTTGGCCTAGCATCCTCCCCTGCCACACCTGTATTAACAAGGAGAGCAACTCCTTTGGGCGCTGAGTCAGGCTGAATGAAAGTCATTACCCTCTGCTTGTGAAAAAAGAGCAGATGGTCTTAGCTCAGTTCCAAGTGTGTGGGAGATTAAGTCATGAAGCACACATCAGGAGAGGGAGATTAAGGATCTCCGTTGGGTGACACAAGAGGGAACGAGCTAGTAAGCAGAGCTGCAGTTTCTGCTGGCACAGCCTCTTCTCTGTGCTGTGGGATAGAGGAAGTGTGAAAGTGTTCGTGGAGGAGACCTGTGGTTCCCATTCCTTTGTTAAACATTGCCATGGAGTTGGTACTCTGGTGGGATTTGGTTTAAAGGTACAACTGTTGGTGCAGGGAGCAAACAGCCAGAGGATATCCATCATCAGAAATGGACCCATAACTTTGCAAAGCCTTTTTTTCCCTTTCCTAATCTACAGGTTGACCTATGTAAGTAGTGCTCTGATGAGGACATAACATTTTAGTGGTCGTGACCCCCTAAAACACTTGGTCAAGCTCTGGGTCTCTTTATGGTGTGTATGGTCCAGAAATGCTGATCTTGCCCAAAAAGCAGTGGAGATTCTTCAGCTGTCAGCTGACCTCTTCTGCCAGTGCAGATCACAGCTGAACTCGGATGCT